>JANAVB010040019.1:1997229-2242476 GCA_029216955.1 Iris pallida | reverse complement strand
CGAGTGAGCTGCAAATAGGATTAGAATCGGAATCTCTCCATACAGCTTGACTTCTTCCCTTGGCTTCACTTTCCGAACTCTCGATCGACTTCCTTGAATTGCATCTTGCTTGATTCCTTTCTACCGTTGATTCTTAATTTCGTACTTAGTATCAACTAAGAAGATGACTATACTAGTATGCTCATAGGTCACACATATGGCTAGAATGGTTATATTGGCAAATGGAATACATTCAAGACTCTAATTGAGTTAAAAAGGCTTTTAGTGTGATTTAATGATTAGTAATTGGTAAAGTAGGATATTACCACGGAAAGTTTTAACCTTAAGATCTCTAAATAGTAAACACCAGAGGATTTATAGAATTTTATACTTGGTTTAAGAAATTGATTGATATTCAAGATTTGATTTATGATTTATTGGGTTATAGTTGTACATCCTTGCACAAGTATAAATTGATTTGCTTTTCGAATTGTGATATTTATGAGTTTTGGGTGATAGATATACATCTTTGAACAAATATAAAATTTATTTGATTTTCGAGTTTTGATGTTTATGATTTATTATATTATAGTTATACACCTATGAACAGCTATAAATTTGGTTGAAAATGATCTTAGCTTTAAAAATGACCATAGGAATTATTTAAATTTGCGTTGTACAACTTGCGATTTCGTGTTTAGTAAATTTTGATTTTTAAGTGGAAGTAATGACGGTGAATTTTGGTTTAAAATATTTGAAAGTTATGAAAACGATTTTTGAGAAATTTTATTTTAAATGGTGTCCTATGAATGAGAATTTACAAATCTATTTAGATTTTGGTAGAAAAATTTGACTGATAAGATTATTTAAAAAATTAGTTTAATGTGGGATTGATAATATTAAAATTTTTGGGAGAATTTCGAAGGATTTGATGGAAAGTTACTTTGATTGATTAAAGGAAGTTACCATTTAAAAGTTTTGATTTTGTTGGAATAACTTAGCATGAATAGAAGTTAAAATTGATGAGAGAATTGAGCTTAATTTTTGAGATTGCTTTTAATATGCTAAGAGTTTTATTATGAGTTATTTGAAAATTTTAGAGTGTTAAATTTTTGATTGAGTGTGAAATTTTTATGGATTCGTAAATTTTGAACTCTTGAGTTAAATAGTTGAATTTAACGTTAATTTTGGAAAAGTTTAGTAGTAACGTGATAAAATTTTGCTTTGAGATTTATGAGAGTGATTTAAAAAAAAAAATTATGATGAAAATTGAGCGACTTGCAGTGAATAGAAATTTTGGGTGCTTATTTTTGAAAATTTTATTTAGAGACTTTTGGAGAAAATTTGATCAAAATTTTAATGGTGGACAACCAAGAGAGTCCAAATAAGATGGATGAATTCCACAGTATTCCACACTAATTGCCATGTCACCCATGACCATGATAGTAGTATGTACACAAGTGTTGTTAGTCATCTACCAAGTTATGTGACTGTATTTCCACCTTGACTTACTCGACCTTCCTTAATTCTAGATCTTTTAATTGCGACATTCTAACCCATTTGTAATTTGAATAATCTAATGGTTCCTTAACTGTATTCATCTAGAAGACTGTCTTCTCTCCGAAATTGTGTTCCTAAATTATTTTTGGATTCTTTAATTAATTTTATTTCATGCTTTAACTTGTTCTTCTTTATTTTGTGCATTATTTATCACCTCGTGAACTCCCACCTTCTATTTTTGATCTTTTGGCGTCCCTTACCGTGACTTGGATATTTGGAGCACAACACTAGACTTTTCCTTCCAACAAATTTCATATGTAATACCTAAACAAGTCCACCTTCATGTAGATATATCATGTCCCACTAAAACACGTCTCCTTGTACACTATTTTCTTGATATGACCTTATGGTCAAAATGGCCAAACTATAATATTTACCATGATACCGATATATTTTCGACCACGGATAGGGATTCAACCTCGACTCAATTCCTTCGACCCGATATGTGTTTGTGTTCTACTAAATTCCTTAAATGCTTAAATTTGTACTTTATCTTGATTGCTTGACCCATTGTCCTATGATACTATTAGTTTAACTCTTGTAAGTTGGGTAGAATACCTCACGACCTAACAAACCTTTTTTCTTGTGAACCACATTGGTAAGTCCACTTAGACTATAAATTCAGAGGACCCTACCTTATCTAGTCTACCCAGCCATAAATGAAGAAACACTAGGACAACTGTATAGGCCCAAACTTCGGGAGAGCCTTGATTTTAAAAGATCCGGGACTATTTAATTTCCTTCATCAGTACCTCCCTTGCACATATTTGACTATCCCATGCTGCTAATGTAGCTTCAGTTTTGCAAGCTTATTTCGTTATCAAGCTTGATCATGACATATTTTATTGGATGCACCCACTAACATGTTGTCTAATCATAACCGGTGCATGATGGTCTGATTAACCTATTGCACTTTGGTTCGCTTATCATATTATTCTACGTGGATGGAGACATAGAAAACTTGCCTTAGAGTCTCATCCGCGACAGCTTTGACAATTTTCTTTTGAATTATTTTTGCCACCTATGAACCCCGCAATTCGTACTCAATATATAACACCGTCTTTGAAACCTTTGTTGTTCTTGTCTTTCACTTATTTTGGAAAGACAAGGCACTGTACTTGCTAGATAGACTCAAGGTATCATCTTTGGTTGCCCAATCGGTTAATTATACACAAATGTAGATAGCCACCAATCGACTCATGTGGCTGTATCCTTGTCTTTAACTACTCCCTATTCCTCAACCCTAGAATTATTATCGCATCCTTCCAATTGTTCTTGAGCACTCGAGAATGATTCTAATCATTCACTTAAATCAAACTCTCAATCGAGGCGCGCAGTCTCCAGTTTCTCTCTAGGAACCACATCTCCCAAAAGTCTAAATTATTCTATTTGATCTACTCAATTCCTTATTACTCTCCAAATTGGATATTCAAAATTTTGTTACATTCATTAGCAACCCTTATTCAATTCCCTAATCATGATATTTTTATATATCGACTCCAAAATTTCTATTGCATGGTAGTATTGAACGATGTTTTATCGCCTCCTCCAAAATTTAATTATATTTTTATATTGATGAACTCTTCCTATCCCCAAGCCCTATCTATCCTATTATTCCTAAATTTCGAGAACGAAATTCTTGTAAGTTTGGTAGGATGTAAAACCCCTATTATTTATTTATTTTATTATTTTATTAGACTTAAAAATGTATTTATACAATTTATGGTTTTATTTATTTTTTTGATGACCCGGTTTGGCCAATTCAGCCCGAACAGGGCCCGAACCAAATTTAAGCCCATGTGAGCATGTGGGGTGACTAAGGTGACCATGTAGGAATATTTCAGGTGTGTACAAATATTTTTAAATAAATTTGAGACTTGTTGAATATTTATTGACTTTTGGTACAAAATTTATATTTTATTAATAAAAAAATATTTTACAAAATGGTATAATTTCTGGACCCACACATGGGTGAGCGGTAAAATTCACCAATTGGGATGATTATTATTATTTATTATAATTTAAGTTATTTCATGGAGATTAAAATATGTTCATTCTATTTAGATATTATTATTATTATTGAGATTGATTTATTGTAAGATGAATTTATATATATATATGATTATAAATATATTAAATATTTGGATATGTGACATTTAAAGTGTTATTTGTATTTAAATAATTTTTGAATATATATAGTTATATATAAAAAATTTAAAGAATAAGAAAAGAAAAAGAAAAGAAAAAGGAAAAAAGAAAAAAAATATATACAAACCCACCCACTTAAAGTGGGCGGGCCCTACAATTCCATGCTTGCTGCTATAAGCAGCAAGCTCACGCTACACGTTGCTTAACCGACAACCCGTGGGATTCATTTGTTTTTTTAAAAACCTATTAGTATTAGATTTTGCTACAAGTATATAAATACATCTTTTTCCACGAAGCTCAAAACCCTAGACTACCAAAATGAAAGTTGCAGCTGATCATACCCCCTTCGCCTACGAGTTCGTTTCACCAGCGGCGGAGTTTTGTACGCGACGAACGGAGCATCGGAAGTCAGCCCCGCGTCACCCACGAGCAGTTTTCCCACTCAAGGTACCCTACTTCCCTACGACGTAACTTTTTACTCGTAGCACCGATTTTCGATCCGTAAGATTTTCTGGAAAGTAGACTTGACCCTCTTCGAGATCCTCCAGGTGGATTTCAAAAACAACCCATTAACTTGCTCGAAAAAAATCGAGACGAACTTGAAGAAAAACCTGTTTCTGTAATACTAAAAACTGTTTTAAAACGACAACTTGTCGGTCAATTTTCTTGCTGTGCATTAAATATTTGTAAAAACTAATTAAAGACAGTCAAAGAAAACATAACCGAGATTGTAACGCACCTTTTGGATTCACTTTTCATCTAGTATGTAGAAAGTTACACGTTGTTAAAGTTTCACGAAAAATTGTAAATTCTGTTTTCAAAAAGTGGAAAAACACCCGATACGGCGTGCGCCCCGACAAACCGGGCGACGTGGTCGCACACTATACGCATGGAAAGGCGCGTATGGATGTTTTCGACGTGTGGGAACTGACGGAACCCGATTTCGTTGCATGTGCGCGACGAAATCAGTGCGTATCCGTCAAGGTACCCCCGTATCGATCTTTACAAATTAAGTCACAACTTTGTGCACACTCATCATATCGTGATAAAACTTGCGTCGTTGGACTCGAAATATTTTCTGGTCCTGTGAGCCAAGTTTGGTCCGATTCTGAGACCGTTGATCGAAACGCTTTTGGCGGGCCTACAATTCCACTCAACGGGCGATTTTGTGCACGGCCCACCGGAATCCAAAATTGGACATACCGTTGGGTTTGTCTCATCAAAACAAATCCGTAGACATGTAGTTTGATGACTTTAGAGACCGTAGATTCTGGCGCACTTTTCGGTGCAAAGCGGGTCCAACGGCGGACATCGTTTTGACCCGAAATTACGATTTTGCCCATGTTCCAGAATTAACTTTTGGACTGGCGTTTTTTAGGTATATTTATTCCAGACTCGTTCGTGATGTTTGTTGCAGCATCTGGAGTCATCTGCGGGATTTGGCTTTCTTGCTTTGTTTATTTTGCCGGTTTGAGCTACTGGATTATTCCCTTTTGCACATAACCTCAGGCAAGATACCTTGCCATCTTTACTGCTTACATTTAGTTGCATTTTATTTCATTTATTGTATCTATATTCCTTGTTAATTATTTTCTTTTTGCTTGTGGACCTAGAGTTAAGAGACTTCCGTCAATAGGATGCATATCATTGACTTTGTCACGATTGTATCGAGTTGTGTGTGAGTTGTGAGTATCATGTAGTGGTCACTTGCGTGTTGGCTGATCACCCGTGCGCATGCGTAGGAATAACTGTCAATAGATGCATGTTAGAAGACTTGACAGTTATCTATTATAAACCCGTGTTGTGGAAATGATACGTGTTGGTGTGTCGTGGTTACGATGCATCTATAGTATCATTAGGGGGAGGGGACAGCTACTAGCGTAGGGGCTACATTTACTTTTTACACATTTATGGGTGATAGTGACTCGGATGAGCACTACGTGCTGCCCGGTCGATAGTGTCTCGGATGAGCGCTACTTGACGGCCACTCTTTATTACTTGCTTGCGTGAATCCGTTACAGCCCCTGTGTAGAACGTTGTCCTCAAAGTGCATATCACATAGATGGTTAGGAACCTTGTTGTGTTGTAGTTTATAGTATTCTACTTATACAGTTATAATGGCATGTTCTTCCTGTATCTTGCTACGTCCCTCTGAGGACCTGGTTATCTCTCCAGGTGTGTGCTTTCTTGGTTTACTGCAGGTTTTCTAGTCAAGGTTGTGGGCGTCTCCATTTCTTCGAAGATGATCGCTCTTGGTTCGTCTTGATACTTTCATGGATCATTTTCTTGTATACTTTATCTCCTTTTGATAGTTGGTAGTGGACTTTGTCTCCGCCCAACGATTGTACTATAAATATTCAAGTTGATTTTATACTATTATTTTTATTATGGATGAGATTTAGTTGTCTTGGATTACTACATTTGACAGCTTATGTATACATACAAGGTTTCCATATATTGGAGTATACTTCGTATATATGCAGCTGGCATGGATACGTACCTAGTCCTAAGTATTTTGGGACTGGGGCGTTACAGAACTGCTGAAAAAAATGAGAACAACTGAACTGCATCAACTGTCCCCGAAGGTGGCTGCCACTGCTGAAGCACCTCTGAAACCATCGGGCTCGGCCCGTGTGCTACTGGTAGAGGGGCTCCTCCGAACGCAGCTGAAATGCCCACCCCAGCTGGCATGACTGGGGCTGCGGTACCGGGGGCTGGCTGCTGAGTATGAGAGGTGGCAGACCTCTCATCGGTGTCCCCCTGGACCTGGCGATGTGATCACGTCTCAACCATCCTGGAGACAGATCAAACAAGAAACAATTACTGAGAATGAGTCGAAAATAGCAAGGAATGACAGTTTATATTCAAAGGAAGACAAATAGCAGCAAGATGTAGATATACGGAATCTGATAGAGTTTTTCCTAATGTGATTGAGTACCTTCAAAATATCCTAATCCTACTGCAGGCTGCAGTGATGCTCTAGTTCGAATACCACTGCATTTCTAAACGAGCTGCATGGGCCACCACTAAAAACGTGTTACGACCCGCACCCAGTGTAAGGGCACGAAAAGTGGTTACGTCCAGCCTATGCCACATCGACGGTAGAACATTGTCCTACGTCCCATATATCTAACAGTTATAAGGTACCTGTACAGTTATACACTCCGAATGGAGGTGACATAATAAAGTACAACTCAATCACAACTAAGGAAGAAAATATGATAAGATAGAATAGATGATAACACAGAATCCGCAGATGATAAATACAAGACAGGGAGATAGCTGAAAGTCTAAGATAAACAACTCCACAAATCCAGAATACAATCTCCAAATATACAAGTGTATCTGACAAGACATGAAGATAATAGAGACTAGTCTAGCTAACTAGCCTAGTCTACTGGGGTAGTGTCGTCTGCAAGTGTTGGGTTCTCCTGAGAGTCCAGCTCACATGTGTCGTCTAGGCCTGCACTGTAATAAGTGGGACATAACTCCTCAGTGTCGTCTGTAAAATTTTCAATAGGTCCAGTCAGGACTGGAGCGAGCACAGTACATCTCACGCAGTTCATAATATGACAGAATATATAAATATGCAATAGAGTAAGATACATAAAACGCTACAGAATATACATTAAGTAAAAGAGAGCGCTGTAATGTAAATATATTATAAATAGAGAACTAACAGTGAACTAGTGGTTTAGAGTACAAGATGAACATGTGAACGGCTTGAATTTGCACATGAGTGATCTAAGAGTTTGCACATGAGTATACTACTTTGGAATTGTTCACATGACCATTTATACTCCCCCGTACCCCAATCAATACACAAGGATCCAGACAGGTTATGTTATTGCACATGATATCACATGAAGGCCCATAATAGGGTGCACATGATTGTATACATGAGGGCTCCGTGAACATGAGAGTACATGAATCACGAAAGTGCACATGAATGGTGAAAGCACCGGAGTACATAATGAAAGTAAAACGCACATGACATACTGTAACCCGATGCTCCTGAGGGGGATAACATCTCATGAAGGGATCCATATAGTACCAATCCGTGTTAACATCGTGGCAGCATCAAGTAAAGTAATCTAGAGTGTAAATGTAAATCCTATCAAGTATGAAATGATCAGAGAATGTACTCGCCTGATATCTGAAAGCCCAAGGTGAAATACTATCTGAGGAGGGTGTCTGTCTCCTAATCAGAGCAACACAAGTCACGACATATCCAAACTAATAAAATAAGCTACTATGACGCATTCTATATGATGTTGGGTCAATTCTAGACTTAAGTCAACCCTGGTCAACTTCAGCCAACTAACTAGTCAATTCTAGGTCAACCTAAACCCAATCAAGTCTCACTAGGCCTAACCAGTCTACTCTAGCAAGTACACACCCATACAAGTCGCAAAAGTCTACAAGACCCTACTCATGTGCATATTCCATATACACAAGACTACACAAAGGATACCATAGGCTATGCTACCTAGACTATAAGCCAACACAAGGATATAGGCCTCACGCAAACAATTTTCATGTATACATACCAATTCCCACATGTCTATATGCATACCCTATAAATAGGCAATGCAATATTTATACTACATTACATTATCACATTAAGTTATATAATATATATATTATATATATATATTAATATATAGAATATATATATATATATATATATATATATATATATATATACATAGAAAGTTAGAGAGGGAAGAGCATGCATATGTGTGGTCATTAGAGCATAGGCATGTGGCATCTACATTCTCAAATTTCCAGGTTTTTGTGTGTGGACTTGTCATAATGTGTGTGTCTCAGGTTTAGGTGTCTAGTGTTCCAATAGTGTGTCTCAGTGTTGTGTCAAAGTAACTTCAGTTTAGGTAGTGAGTGTGACATTGAGTCTTAGGGTGACAGTTAGCTTATGGGTGTTGTGTAATGAATCATTCAATGTGTGTGAGTGTAATGTTCACAGGTTTTGTGTTAGCAGTCACAGATTCTCAGATTTTAGTGAGTGCAACAGTGTCCTCTATGTGTGTGGAATGTGACCAAAGTGTGTGTAATGTGTGTACATGAGTGTGTGTCATTAGCTATGTGTTTTCAGAAATTCCACAGTGTGTAGATGTGAGTATATGTGATATGTCATAGGGTTACATGGCTAGGTGTAGTGTCAACTGGTAGCAGAACTTTAGACAGTGCAATGTGTTGCAAAACTCAGTCCCAGGACTTCGAACTACCATTCAGTTTTGAATTCAACCAGTTAACTTATAAACTAAATCAACATATATGAGTATACCTTAGTTAACAGTTCAGTATTGTATAAAATCTGAAATTTAAACTTAACATTGAAACAAGGAAGATGTTGTAAATATGAACTCAGTTTGGGAAAACTGAAAACTGGAAATTCGAACATCCCTACCAACCTAATCACCATAAATCGAAACTAAGCATAGCAATATGGTTAGCTAACCAACAGCAAGTCAAACTTTATAAAATAACAAGAATCTGCAATTAAATACATGAATCAAAGTGAGAAAAAAACAGATTAGCAACTATGATACAGACCGTATCAGAGAAATATAGGATACTGGAAAATTAACATCAAATACCAGTTAATGTTATAATTAAAGGTTGGTAATCATCCACGCATATGTGCACGTCTCTCACAAACCTTCACGTGTCCAAACAACTCACATGAACCAACCCAACATACTGGGCTCGACAGCAGTGAACCCGTGCACTCCAAATATCATACTCGACACAAAACCATTGGACACAATGATTTGCGGGTGTCGTGTCAGACACTGCCCTACCTCCGTGTCCAACCACACGTGTCCAAGTGTCCTAGACAAGGCACACGAACGTACGAGCAACAGGACACTGCTGACCGCACGGCGTGGTGTCGTGTACACGACACTAAATAGGACACGAATCATGCTCAGTCAAAAGAAAGTGATAAGCCACCTTAAAAACACAAATTTCCATTCAATACTTTTTGAAAACAGTGATGAAAATCCCTCTGTGTCATTTCATCGAACACATCAACACAGGCAGATACGTGTCCGATACGGACACGAAATAGACACGACTCACACGAAACCAATACCTACAGCTAAGGGACACCTAGGGCTATGAAAATATGCAAAGAAATCAGAAATCTAATGGGTTAAGAGAGTGTTACCTATAGGTTGTTCTTCCTCAAGAAAATATCCATAATGAGGATCCCTCCTTGCTAGCTCAATGCTCCAATGGAAGCCAAAACTGAGATTCACCTCCACCAACAGTAAGAGGACAATAATCAGGTTGCAATGCAAAATATTTGAAAAAGGTTGAGAAATGATCAAAATAGGAAGGTTTGAGGGAAGAACCAAACCTTTGCTCTTTGAAAATAGAAGGATATGCAAAAGAGGCAAGAGAACTTTGAGAGACATTAAATAGGGGGGAATCCCTAGGTGGCCGGCCCAAAAATCTAGGGCTAGGGTTTTGGGGATCATCAATGGTTCTCCTATCATCAAGTCAAATCAAGGGTCCAAATAAATTCTAGGTTTACACACTAGTCTAACTTATGCATCCTAGTTAGCACAACTAACCATGGCTAGCTAAGACTAACCATGACTAACTAAGACTAATATGGGCTAGGTCCAGTCTAGGTTAGGGCTAATCACAACACATGGCAACTAATTAAATCAATATTAAAACCACACAATTCCAAAATATATTAATTTTAAATAAATTTAAAATGACAAAAATACCCTCAAACTAGGAATATGGTAGTGACAACATTGTATTTTGAACTTGGTCTCCCTGCAGTTACGGATCCTACCGAAATTTTCTCATAAACTTATTTCCGAATTCTGCCAGAGTTCTGCCTTTGGAAAAAAATATAAATAGGGAAGGATTTTGATCATTTCAATTCACTCATTCACTTTCATCTATTCTCTCTAAAGCCTACTGTTCTATTCGAAAGAGTTCTAAGCTTTATTTTTTAAATCCCAAGCCAGTTATAATCCTCTAGTCGATTTGCCAGTGCGGTACGGTCTAGAAGCTTCAGAGCGATTGTAATCAGAGGCTTGATTGAAGAAAGACTCTTCACAACTGAAATTAGTCGAGTACTTCGAACCAAAGCTCGCGTTTGTAGAAGTTAAAAGGACTTCATATAAAAACTTACAAAAAATTTCAATAGTGGATTCAACTGGAAGCTAGAATTCTTCGACTGGACTAGTCCTCACAAGAGAAAAACTAGTATACATCGCCGTCTTTTCGTTTGCTTTCTGATCTCTGTTTTTACAGTTATTTACTTGTGATATATATATATATATTCTCTTTGATCTTGCAGCTAAGTTTTTAAATTAGGTATATTTCGCTGCCTACTCTATTCACCCCCTCAGAGTATTGTGCTTTACAAATTCGTTCCTACATGTATACCGGGGTATGGCGAATTCACAATACACGCCCTAGTGGATACATGGGCAGAAGCAAGCTTGCTGCAAGAATTGTTTATACCTGAACACTTAAGGATTAAACTAGATAAACCTGGAAAACTCGATGATTTCATGGGTAGATAGGTCTTGGTAAACTATAAAGTGAAAGGATTTACTGTCCAATTCTCTGATATACATCGAAATAACAAGACATACTAATATGATTTTGTTCTTTTACCAAAAGAATTTGATAATGATTGTCTCATCAGTATGGATAATCTACGGTATTATGCACCATTTAATACACATTATTTTAATATTGACGAAATATTGATACCTAAAGTTCCTTTTACAGTCTCTTTGGCCGACAAATGTCACGCCCCGCTCCCGTAGGAGCGATCGTCCTCGCTAAGGCGTGATGCCGCACGAGCCTAGATTGCGCTCGAGCAAGGTTGGTTCCATAACGACCGATTACAGCGGCTGCGACAGGGTCGTCGCACAGAAGTCCCAAGCAGAGACATTGAACACGCAGCAAAAATTTAGAACGAAACACAAGTTATTCAAAAGAAGCTCTTTATTGCTATTGAATACAAGATTACATTTGTGGGCGCAAGGCCAAATTACAATTCTCTCGTGCTCACTTTTCTCTCGCAAGACAATGCCCATACATTATGTCCCGTATAAGTCTTCAATCCACGCGGCCGCACGCTTCGAATCGCCAAGGAACCCCGTGCCTCGACGCATCCAAACGAGCTCCGTAACATGAGCTTCTACCTGTGTCTGCACATGAACACTGTGCGGGTGTCATACTCAACTGTACTGGTGGAGTGAGCTCATCCCACCCATACAAAACCTACATGTTCATTTACTTTGTGCAACTTAAATCCCTTTCTATTGTCTTTCTAGTCTTGCCTTAGGATCAGTTTTAAGACTACGAACGCCTTGGCATATTTGTATCTGAGGACCATCCCGTGCTTGTACCATAACGTTAACTCAGACTTTACCTCTAGACCCCCTTTTCATGACAACAACGTTAACCTATCAAGTCATGCTTGCCTTTCGGCCAAAATCAGAGACGCAACTGTTGGCCCATTGGTCATAGTCAACCTGATTTTAATAATTGATCAAAACTCTGTCTGGATATACGAAGCTTGTTGGGACATCTCAGCTCCTTGGACATAAGCAAGATTGGATATTCACTCCGTTCAAGACTGAAGATCTGTTTGCCTACTTGAGTCTGTACTTCCTATGCAATGTAATTTTCATTTTATTTGAGTCTAGGAATACGTTGTACACCGAGTCGTACTGGCAAATAGGCTACTCCCAAATAGTTCAAAATATTTTTAAAATGACCTATCAAAATGTTTACAAAAAGGTTTTCAAAAATCACCAAAAATTTTTTAAAAACCCTAACCTAACCCTGACAGAACTCGGCCAGAGTTCGGTTGGTGGCCGTTTGATTTTTGAATTCTCTGGAACTTGGTCCTCCTGCAGTTGCGGATTTGACCGAGATTTGCTCATCGAGTTCTGCCCGAATTCTGCCTGAATTCTGACAGAGTTCTCCCTTTGGAATTCCTATAAATAGAGATGGATTTCGATCATTTCAGATCACTCATTCACTTTCAATCTTCAATCTATCTAAAAAGCTTTCTGCCTTCCAAAGAGTTTTCTAGAGCTTTCATTTTCAGATCCCAAGCCAGTTACAATCCTCTAGTCGATTTGCCAGTGCGGTACGGTCTAGAAGTTTCTGAGAGATTGTAATCAGAAGGCTTGATTGAAGACCTCTTCACATTTGAAGTTGGACGAGTTCTTCGTATCAACGCTCGCGTTGTAGAAGTTGCAAGGACTTCGTAAGAAAACTTGTGGTTTTTCCTATAGTGGATTCAACTGGTAGCAAGAGTTCTACCGACTGGATTAGTCCTCAACCGAGGGATACCAGTATACATCGCTGTCTTTGCGTTTGCTTTCTGAACTCTGCCTTTACATTATTTTAACTGTGATTATATACTGTGATTGTGTTGCTAACATTTTTTATTTAGCATTATTCCGCTGCCAACTCTATTCACCCCCCTCTAGAGTATACGCTTTACTATATCGTTCCTACAATTGGTATCAGAGCGGGTGTTACAGGTAAAGCGAGGTAACAGTGCTATTATTTATTCATTATTTATTAGATCACAGCACATCACATGGCTACTATGAAATTCACAAGTGAAGGTCAGGCCACAAACAGACCCCCTCTGTTTGATGGTACTAACTACACTTATTGGAAAACACGGATGAGTTTCTTCTTGAAATCTCTTGATTTTGACTTATGGGCTATTGTTCTTGATGGCTATCAGAAGCCACCTCGTATAAATGTCGAGGGAGTTTTGGTTGAAAAATCCCAAAGCAGTTATACAGAGGAAGAAAAGAAAAAGGCCAGTCTTGACGCACGTGCCATTAATGCTCTTTTTTGTGCCTTAGACAGAACATAATTTAACAGGGTATCTACATGCACAACGGCAAATGGTGTGTGGAAGCTTCTCGAAGTTACACATGAAGGCACGACTCAAGTCAAGGAGTCAAAAGTCAGCAGACTTACTCAAGAGTACGAGGCGTTCAAAATGAAGCCAAATGAAACAGTCACACAAATGTTCGAGAGGTTCTTGGATATTGTAAACCCTTTGTCCTCCTTAGGCAAAGATTACAGTAACCACGAAAAGATTCGCAAACTCCTGCGAGCTCTCACCAAGAACTGGATTCCGAAGGCTACAGCTATCATTGAAGGAAACGACCTCACTACAATGTCACTTGAAGTACTCATGGGTAAACTACTCACTCATGAACTGGAGCTACAAGATTTTGAAGAACCTACACCAAAGGAGAAGACTATCGCCCTCAAGGCTCAGCACAGAAAAGCTGCTGAAGATGACTCAGACAGCAGTGGATCTGACGCTGAAGATCAAGCTCTCCTAGCAAGGAAGTTCAAAAGATTCATGAGACATGAGAAGAGAGTCAAAGAGAACAACAGCAACAACTGGTACCAAGAAGATGCTGTCTGCTATGGCTGCAAGAAGAAGGGACATATGAAGAAGGACTGTCCCATCAACTCATCATCGAGCAAGAAGAACAACAGGTATAAAAAGGTAACCTGAAAAGATCAACGTCTCGGAAATATGCCAACACCAGCATATGGCATGAGAGTGAAGCTAGCGACTCAGAAGATGAACATTCAGAGGACGCTGCAAACATCTGCTTCATGGCAATCGATCAGGTACCTACTGAACCTGTAGAAACATATGATGACTTCACCTTTGAGCAATTAGGAGATGCCTTCAGTGACCTGATGCTTGACTACAGGAAACTGCGTAGTAAATATCAGACCGCTAAGAAGGTACTCAAAGAGTACAAAGGAGAAATAGGAAGACTTACCGACCTACTAGCTGAGGTTAGAGCTAATATTAGTGAGTCTGGTGAGCTTTCCTCTATAAAGCTCTTATTACACGAGACTAAACAGTCATCCGAAGAGAAAGACAAGATTATAGACCAATTGAGAGAAGATCTTTCTAGAGAAAAGGAAAGTCTTCAATCTGCACAAATCAGAATGGAATCACTCACTTCTGATTATACTAAGTTATATGACACTTCCAAAAGGTTGGAAATTAGGTTAGGAAAACAGCCTGAGCCTGCTGCTTCCTATCCTAACACGTGTCACTTACCGAGAATTCGGAACATTTCCAAGCCAAACACTGTCAGACCAAACCATACAAAACCTTTACCCCAAAAGGTTAAGCCCAAACATGATCATAGGTATGCATTCTTCTATACTAGAAAACCCAAACCTACCAACCATGCACACCACTCAGCTTTCAACACTCGACATGCACAATGTCATTATTGTGGCCTCATTGGTCATATCATCTGCATGTAGAATGAGAAAGCTTGTAGATTTAAATGTTTATGCTTGGATACCTAAAGCTAACAATTCAGGACCCTACAAGAAATGGGTACCAAAGGTTTCATCTGCAAACTGTTTTGTAGGTGGAACACCCTTCACATGCTAGAAGCAAATGGATCCTCGACAGCGGTTGCTCACGGCATATGACCGGTGACGCTACCCTATTTGCAACACTGTCGAAGAAGAAGAAGGAAGGTTATGTTTCCTTCGGTAATAATTTGAAAGGGTATATTATTGGTATCGGTGATGTTGGTAAGTCTCCCTATCCAGTGATTAAAGATGTCTGTCTGGTTACCGAGTTGAAACATAATCTGCTCAGCATAAGTCATCTAGCTGATCATGGTTATGGTATCAACTTTGGCAAAGACAAATGTACTATAGTTGATAGCTCAACTGGTAGTACTATCTTTGAAGGAATCAGGGAAGATAATATATATGTTTTCTATCTGCTGGAAGAAGCTAACATTTCAGGTAGATGCTTAATGGCCAAAAGTGATGAGAGTCATCTATGGCACATGAGACTCGGTCATGCAAACATGGATACAATTTCAAGATTATCCACAAAGAAGATAGTACGCGGTTTACCAGACATAACATTCAAGAAGGATTCGGTATGCAGCCAATGTGAAAAGAACAAGGCTACCAAATCCACATTCAAGTCTGTAAACACAGTATGTACTACTAGACCTCTACAATTGCTACACATGGATTTATTCGGTCCTAGCAGAGTTGCTAGTCTCGGAGGTAAATTATATGCATTTGTTATTGTAGATGATTTTTCTAGATACACGTGGGTATATTTCTTGACACGCAAGAATGACGCATTATCCGAATTTATCGCCTTTTGCAAGAAAGTACAAAATGAAAAAGGTTACATGATCACTCGAATTAGAAGCGATCATGGAGGCGAATTCGAGAATGCTGATTTCGAGCAATTTTGTGACACACACGGTTTCATACACGAGTTCTCCTGCCCTAGAACTCCACAACAAAATGGAGTTGTGGAACGTAAGAACAGAACTCTAACCGAAATGGCCAGAGTGATGTTAAATTAATTTAGCCTACCCAAATACTTCTGGGCTGAAGCTGTCAATACAGCTTGCTTTGTGCTCAATAGAGTTCTAATTCGACCCAAATCGAAGAAGACTCCATTTGAGTTATGGTTTGATAGAATTCCTTCAGTTTCATACTTTAAGATTTTTGGCTGTAAGTGCTTTATTCTTAATACTAAAGACAACTTGGGAAAGTTTGACGAAAAGGCCGATGAAGGTATATTTTAGGTTATGCAGCAAAGAGCAAAGGGTACAGAGTCTTCAACAAACGTACCATGATCATCGAAGAATCAATCAACGTCACTTTTGATGAAATGAACCAAATGTCTCTCGATGATAGTGATGAAGATCTGCCTACATCAAGTTCAACATCAGCTGAACCTGAACCAAGCTCCGCACTAGCTGAACCCCCTAGAGGAGATCCAGGAACCAGCTACCTACAGAGTCTACCGAAGAGGTTAAAATTCACAGCTGATCATCCACAAGATTTGGTAATTGGTGACATTACCAAAGGAGTAAGTACTCGATCATCCAGTAAAGATATTATTTCTAGTGTTGCATTTATTTCACAGCTAGAACCTAAATCTATTGATGAAGCATGTAGTGATAGTTTCTGGATAGATGCCATGCAAGAGGAATTAAACCAATTCGAACGGAATCAAGTTTGGGAACTTGTTCCCAAGCCTATTGATCATCCGGTCATTGGCACCCGTTGGGTATTCCGAAACAAACTAAATGAGGATGGTTTAGTAACTCGTAACAAGGCTCGACTCGTAGCTCAAGGATACAATCAAGAAGAGGGTATCGACTACGATGAGACTTATGCCCCAGTTGCGAGATTAGAATCCATTCGAATGTTATGTGCATTTGCATGTTTTCATGATTTCAAACTTTTTCAAATGGATGTAAAAAGTGCTTTTCTAAATGGCTTTATAAAAGAAGAAGTTTTTGTAGCACAACCTCCGGGTTTCACGGATTTCAAAAATCCTGACCATGTTTTCAAGTTGAAGAAAGCCTTATATGGTTTGAAACAAGCCCCTCGTGCTTGGTATGACCGTCTAAGCTCTTTTCTACTTGACAACGGTTTTTCAAAAGGAAAGGTTGACACTATACTTTTTATTAAATCTTTTAATGGCAAGCTGCTTTTAATTCAAATTTATGTTGATGATATATTTGGATCCACTGATGAATCTCTTTGTCAAGAATTTTCTAAGTGTATGCAGAATGAGTTTGAGATGAGCATGATGGGAGAGCTGAAGTTCTTTCTCGGATTGCAAATCAAACAAACCGACAATGGGACGTTCATTAATCAAGCCAAGTACAAAAGATTTGCTAAAGAAGTTCGATCTGGACAATGTCAAACCTATTGGCACTCCGATGGCAACTTCAACAAAACTTGATTCTGACGAACAAGGCAAGCCAGTCGACACACGTAAGTATCGAGGAATGATTGGTAGTTTACTTTACTTAACTGCTAGTCGTCCAGATATAATGTTTAGTGTTTGCATGTGTGCACGTTTTCAAGCTAACCCAAAGGAATCACATCTGACCGCAGTTAAGCGTATCTTCCGATACCTTAAGGGCACTTCTTCTGTCGGCTTGTGGTATCCCAAAATTAAATCCTTTGACCTTATTGGTTATTCGGATGCAGATTTTGCGGGATGCAAGGTTGATAGAAAAAGTACTAGCGGTACATGTCATTTCTTAGGCAAGGCTCTAGTCTCTTGGTTTAGTAAAAAGCAAAATTCTGTAGCCTTATCAACAACAGAGGCTGAGTATATCGCCGCAGGACGTTGTTGCGCTCAAATTTTGTGGGATGAAACAAACCCTAGAAGACTTTGATTTATTTTTCACACATATTCCCATTTTCTGTGATAACACGAGCACCATTAATTTGACTAAGAATCCTGTATGTCATTCTCGTACTAAACATATCGAGATTAGACATCATTTTCTTAGAGATCATCATCAAAATGGAGATATAAACCTTGTGTACATAGATACTGAAAATCAATTAGCTGACATCTTCACTAAACCTCTAGCGGAAGATCGTTTCAATTATTTACGTCGAGAATTAGAAATTTTGGACGTCAATAATATTAATTGATTTTATTTTATGATATATCATTATGCAAAAACTGTGTTAGAGACAAGCTAATAAAGAGTCTGTCTGTCACCACAACTACGGTTGAAGCGAAGCGGTACTTAAGAGTTCCCCGGTGAACCTCCGCCAGCTGGGACAGTACTCCTACAGCTAATCTGAGACAGTCGCTGTGTAACAACATTTAATTCATAAAATATTATTAATTATGTTATTTGAAGACTAAAATAACTAATCTTTGAATTAAATATTTGCAACGAGTCAATGAAAAAGAAGTAGCAAAAATCAACTTTGAAAGAACCCTAGGCGAATTCGGCCAGAGCTCTGACCGTATTCGGCCCAAGTTCGGTTGAGGGTGTATGTGTATATATACAGAACCCGAGAGCTTCTTCTCTTTCATTACTTCCAAACTAATTACAACAGCAGCAGCAGCCGACCCCGACCTCCAAACCCTAGTTCTTCACCAATCTATTGCTTCCAATCTACTTGGTGAAATCCTTCCAAAATTTGGAATCGTGCGGAGATCGTTCTCTACAACATATCTAATTTTCGTGAGGTATAACTCCCTCTCTCTCCACCTTTCAAATTAGTGCTTTTTATTTCAATGGCACCTAGATTTAATCCGTCAAAGAGGAAGAAGACCACTCCTAGTGAGGAAGGGTCCTCTTCGAATCCTCACACGGATTCTTTGTTTTCGCCAGTCCAAAAGAGCGACGGCGCTTTCGATGGGTTCTTCTTTCAAACCCTCGATCAAGCTTTATTATGGTACGGTGACTTTTCCACCCGTTCCATATGTAGCGACGCTCCGGTTAAATGGACGGTATTCCCTGATCATCGTCACTTATTTGAGACATTAGGGTTACACTTACTTGTTAAACTGTGCTTCCCAATAGCTACTAATGCCATTAGATTGTTCTATTGCAATCTCGTAGTTAACACTTTTGACGTGAGCACACGTGTCGGAGGCATAGACATTGACTTCAATGATGTCCTTCTAGCAGAGATTCTTGGTATTCCCAATGAAGGTGAACCGCTAGTTGATATCACGGAATTCGATTTCCCCGAAGGCACAACACTCACGAGTTTCAAAACGGAACTTTGTGCACCTGACAGAGTACGTTCTGGAAAGTTCTAGGCTAACAACCTGAACTTGTTTAACTACGAATTGCATCGCATCATCTACTCTACTCTTCTTCCAAAATCCACTTCCAAGGATGATGTGACTTCGCTTGAGCTGTCCGCCATGTACCATATTCTTAAGGGGATTCCTTTTTCCACCCCTAAGACAATCATTCAGATGATGGGACGTTGTCGTGCTAGAGATCGAAATCTCTCTTATGCGATGATTCTCCCTCGTATCTTTCAGCGATTCGAGATCGATCTATCGACTTGTACTCAGGACTCTGAGCCCAAGTTACTCCAGCTTTCTCGTCGCAGCCGGACTGCTTCAGCTCCACCTCCTGCTCCTCCTACTGCACCATCTTCACCACATCAGCCGTATGCCATGACTTTTGAGGGCATACATCAGCATTTATCAGCTTTGCACGTCTCGATGACGGACATGGCTCGCGAGCGAGAGTTCCGCGATGTCACCCGTTACCAGGCGATGGCAAACTCCTTGGCCGATCTGCGTTTTGCCCAGACTGGTCACTCTGCTGCTTCCATCCCTCGTGATCCAGCTTTTTCGGGTTACCGCTGTGAGGATGAGGCTGTTCATGCCTACTTCCAGCCAGGTAACGCCTATGACTGGTATCGTCCACCTCGAGATTACATTGGTGAGTTCTATGCTGGCGCCCCTACTCATCCTACTGGCGCTGGTACTTCTGGTGCTGGTACTTCCGGTCATGCTGGCCACGCTGCTGATGATATTGATGAGGATAGTGATGGAGATCTGATTTGATTATTAGTGATATTCTATTGTATACTTGGAAATGCTCCGACATTCCAAGTTTTTATCATTTACTTTTTATCAGTACTTTGTAGTTTGATATCAGTACTTTTTATCTTCATGGACATGTTTTTGATGTTTCATTTATGACATCTCAGTTCATTTCAGCATTTTATTTAAGCACTATCTTTATACTGCTTCTCCATTTTAAACTGTGAAATAGCATGCCTAAGATTTTTTTGTTTTTGAAGCAATACATGCCTGTGATGATAATTTGTAGAAACTTTACATTCCTGTGATGCTATATCTCTAATTTTTATACTATATTTCTTTTATTTTCTCGCTATTTGTTACTTATGCATTGATTGCGGGGGAGCCTTCTGCATTTAATGCGGGGGAGCCTTCTCTTGTGCAATTATTTTGCTAAGTGACAAAGGGGGAGAAAATTAAAAATGATCTAACATTTTTTTGAGTTAAAAACAGGTTATGAACAATTTCTACTTTTTGATATTTTTGAACAAGCTTGAACAAGCTTAATGTTATATCACATAGTTTGTCAATTATCAAAATGGGGGAGATTGTTGGCCCATTGGTCATAGTCAACCTGATTTTAATAATTGATCAAAACTCTGTCTGGATATACGAAGCTTGTTGGGACATCTCAGCTCCTTGGACATAAGCAAGATTGGATATTCACTCCGTTCAAGACTGAAGATCTGTTTGCCTACTTGAGTCTGTACTTCCTATGCAATATAATTTTTCATTTTATTTGAGTCTAGGAATACGTTGTACACCGAGTCGTACTGGCAAATAGGCTACTCCCAAATAGTTCAAAATGTTTTTAAAATGACCTATCAAAATGTTTACAAAAAGGTTTTCAAAAAGGTTTTCAAAAATCACCAAAAATCTTTTTTAAAAATCCTAACCTAACCCTGACAGAACTCGGCCTGAGTTCGGCCAGAGTTCGGCCAGAGTTCGGTTGGTGGCCGTTTGATTTTTGAATTCTCTGGAACTTGGTCCTCCTGCAGTTGCGGATTTGACCGAGATTTGCTCATCGAGTTCTGCCCGAATTCTGACAGAGTTCTCCCTTTGGAATTTCTATAAATAGAGATGGATTTCGATCATTTCAATTCACTCATTCACTTTCAATCTTCTCTCTATCTAAAAAGCTTTCTGCCTTCCAAAGAGTTTTCTAGAGCTTTCATTTTCAGATCCCAAGCCAGTTACAATCCTGTAGTCGATTTGCCAGTGCGGTACGGTCTAGAAGTTTCTGAGAGATTGTAATCAGAAGGCTTGATTGAAGAATACCTCTTCACATTTGAAGTTGGACGAGTTCTTCGTATCAAAGCTCGCGTTGTAGAAGTTGCAAGGACTTCGTAAGAAAACTTGTGGTTTTTCCTATAGTGGATTCAACTGGTAGCAAGAGTTCTACCGACTGGATTAGTCCTCAACAGAGGGATACCAGTATACATCGCTGTCTTTGCGTTTGCTTTCTGAACTCTGCCTTTACATTATTTTAACTGTGATTATATACTGTGATTGTGTTGCTAACATTTTTATTTAGCATTATTCCGCTGCCAACTCTATTCACCCCCTCTAGAGTATTACGCTTTACTATATCTACAGCAACTACGCGATGAGGCTTTATTTCCGTGTGACCGTACTACAAACCTTGCTGAGGTCGTGCCTCGCAATTCAGTAAGACTTAACTATATCGCCGCCTCGCGGCCCTTGCCGCCTAGCGGCCCATGCTACTTTGATCACCAACTGACCCAATTGAGACTTGTGAACTTAGTGTCACTCAACCAACTTGCCTTGCGGCGATTCCTGACTTAAACCCGCGACGACTCAATCAAACTTGTGCAACTCTATGCCAACATCTTAAGACTCGACGCCACGACTCGTGCCGAAGCACGACGCCTACGTTGAAACCAAATCTTAGGCCAAACATTGTGTTTTTGACTTGTACACACCCTTTAACTCGACTTATTGATATAGCGCACTCAATACTCGACTAAATCCAAAGGCACACTCGCGGATTGCCGCCGTCATGTCGACATCTATATGAACTTGGTCACTAGCACGACAAGCTATCTTGGACCTCCATTGGAATATTAGGGTACGTTCGTATATAACGAGGCGATCTCGCCGAATTTTCCCTAATACCCATCCTACGGCGCACCCCTTGGGTCAGGTCGCACACCATCCAAGAGTCCCGTAGGCCCGTGGTTTCTCCTAGGCCAGATCGGTACCGTGGCCGCGGCAACCGTCTGAGGAACAAATCAAATCCTTGTGCACCGGTACACAAGTTGTCCAATGGCCATGCAGACTCGACCCACTTCCTCATTTCAGGACCGTTTCATTGTCTTTAATTTCATTGTTTTACTATCTTTTGAGTTCCACAATCCAGACTGTATCATTTGAGACCCCTCGACGACCCACGGTCGCGAGCATTCTTTCCATGTTATCGTATCATTTCATTCAACTCAGGAATGCATATTCGATAGTCCTTTCTCCAAAACTCATTAAGTCGACCGTGGTTCATGCCTTAACGCTAAGTCCGAGCATCGTGCCTCAAACTGACTTACGTTCTACGCGACGCTATCGTCCAAGTCATATTTTATATGACGGGCCTTGAGATCGTGGGACTATTTAACTTGACAACCGCAGATAGGGCGGGACAACACTTAGATTTACTTAGGTCGACCGGCATAATTTTTCCTAGCATTACTCAAGCCTACAACTTAACCCGAGGGACGAGCAAAGGCTATGCCAAGCCTTGCGTTACGGAGGCGTGCATGCTTTATCGAGCATTCACACAGGCGACGCCTATGACTTAGGCTATTTGAAGTGTCGGATAACTTAGCAACTTAAGCCAACTTCCTTCTTCCAAGCCACGGGATCGAAGGATCGAGTGTCATTTGAAAGCACGCTGAACACACTTCTAAGACGGCCGTGGGACCTTTTCGAAGTTCTAGCATATTTCGACCCGTCGGAATTACTCCCTTAGCTATGTGCGTTCGTAGCTTTTAGTTTAGCCTACTTGTGCAAGTTGGAAACCATGCGCGTTATTAAATGAAGGCTAAGATGAGGCAAGTTCACCGAAACTACCCCACCTGAGCGAGCGGTCGCTTGACCGAGCAATGTCTTCGAGTCGCCGTTGTAAGGCTAAGTCCGAACGCCGTCGGCGTTTCGATTCCGATTGACTTTGCGGGACGGGGCACTACAACAAATATATACCCACAGCACAGCATGGTGAAAAATCCATCACTCTAATAGATAAAAACAAAGAAAAAATAGGTACGTATAACATCCCAGCCAATAATAACCTCCAAAAGGTTATCCTTGGAATGTTAGAACCATTATATTTAGATAATCCTCTGAAATAGTTTGATAAAGCACCACGATATATAATTGAATTATTAGATATACATAAAGAATCCAAGGTGCGAGTAAATAGTATTATGGTTTTTCCTTCCGATAAAGAAGAATTTGCAAAACAAATTATTGAATTACTTCGCTTAAAACTTATACAAAAAAGTTCTAGTACTCATTCATCGTCTGCTTTCCTGGTTAGGAATCATACAGAGTAAAACGAGGAAATGCTAGAATGGTTATCAATTATAGAAAGCTTAACAGCTATACCAAATTTGATGGATATTTTATTCCCTCTGCGGAACACTTAATCAAAAAAAATACAAGGAGCTAAGTTTTATAGTAAGTTTGATGTTAAATCTGGTTTTTGGCATATTAAACTTGTTGATAAAACGTCCATAGAATTAACCGTCTTAGGTTGTCCACAAGGACATTTTGAATGGCTAGTTATGCCTTTTGGATAAAAAATGCACCACAAATATTCCAGAAATGGATGAAATTGGACACTTAGACTATATTGTAGTCTATTATGATATTCTTGTGTTCTCCAAAACTGTTGAGGAACATAAAGTACATCTATTACAAGTTGTAAAATTATTACTGGATAATGGTATCATTCTTAGTCCCAAGAAAATCGAATTATTCAGAACTAAAATCGATTTTTTAGGGAAAATAAAAAAAAGCCAAATTGAGCTACAACAACATATTTACACATAGATGAAGGACTTTCCTAAAGATTTTAAAACTTTGAAAGAACTTTAGAGTTTCTTAGGCTTACTAAATTATGGTAGAAAGTTTATTCCCCATCTTTCTACTAGAGTCAAAAATTACAAGATAAGTTGGCTAGATAAAAGCAAAATATAAGCAATCAACTGGGGAACAACCTCGTAAATGGGATACGAGTAAAAATTTCATTTCTCTCACCTAAAGAGAAAGAGGAGATTGCCAGAATAAAAGACTTAGTTAAGGATCAAAAAATAGTTTATGTTCCTCTCGATGATGAAAAACTTGTTCTACAAGTTGATGCTTATGATAATTTTTGGACAGGAGTACTAATCGTCAAACAAAAAAAATAGTTGCATATACATCAGGCAAATTTACAAAGACAGATCAAATACACCACTTATGTAAAGAACTACTAGCGGTCAAAATAGCTATAAAGAGTGAGAATTATATTCTTTATAAAAAATTTATCATGGAAACAGTTTATCATGGAAACAGATAATAAATATGTTGCCCTATTTATTAAAAAGAAAACAATTAATAATCCTAAAAAAAATCAGAAGGACTAGAATTGTTATGTATTTAGAAATATTTAATTATGAAGTTGTTTATATTCCAGGATATACTAACTTTCTTGCTGACACTCTTACCAGGTTATGACACATTAGATAATGACGAATTTAATTGTTTGAAGAAAGTTTACGAAAAAAATGAAATGGCAGGAGGCCTTTTCCCCAGTCGTTGGCCCCAAAAAGGCCAAGACAGACACTACCAACTCAGAAGCTTCCACTTCTGGAGCGTCCAAGTTTAATAACCTAGCTCCCAGGACAAACAGTCCACAAATACAGGCGAACAACCAAATTTAGGGTGCAAATAGCCCACAAGGGACCACTGTCTCTCAAGTCATATAGACTATCCAGAACATTCCGAAAGGAAAAGCCTTTGAAGGACCAAGAAGATTGTTACCCTTTCAAAAGACCTTCGCCAACACTATGGTGAAGAACATACAACCAAGATTTAGAAAGAATGACAAGGGGTCTCGGGATATGTTTAATGGCTACTACAGAGCCATTCAATCTAAGGATATCAAGGAAGCCAGTTATTGGCTTTCTCAAATCGAAAAACATTATTTAGTCGAGAAAAGAAGGTCGGCTCAGCTCAATGAAAAATTGCACAAGCTAAGATAGAAGGCATCCCAGTTGATGGCATATAGTGCCACTTCTAGATCCCATGCCTTGGTTGCCAAAGAAAAAGATCTCTTCCCTGGAAGTTCCTCCGAACATAAAGAATTGAAAGAGATTCTAAGACAAATTGATAGCCATGATACGGTGAATTTCAGAATGCCAGACAAACTTGATTTCTATTCTGCCATAGAACTCAAGGGAGAAAAAAATCCAAAATTTTGAAGTAGAAGCCATGGTACAAAGAATTCTCACTATGTACCAGCAACAGCTCATTGATAAGCCTCGTGTCTTATTCTTTTTTAAGCACTTAGATGAAACTGACATCACTAAGCTCTTTGAGGAAGAAAAGATTATTTACAAAAAATGGGCATATCCGCGTGGTATCTTGTTTCCAGGAAATTCTTAAATTCACTAATCAAATTAAAAAATGATTTGTTCATGAGGTATTCATTAATACTTCAGATGTTGAATTATATGAGAAGACAATCCCAGAAATTTGCTGTGAAGCTGCCCTATCACACACTACCAGGTTCCAGATGATGTTCAGGTTCAAGGTTTAGAGAATATGGGAAGAGAAGTGGTTCATCAAAAGCTTTCCCTCATATCAGATCTAAAAATTGCATCGACCCAATAATGACCCAAATCTAAAGTTCTCTCTTTTCAAAAAGGAAATTTAGTGAAGAAAAGGAGAGATACGACGCGGCCAGAGAATTTTTTGAAGAAGCGCCAAAGATTACTATGATAGAAAGTCCAGCAATCATGTCCAACTCAGGCAACATTATCCTGGCAGACTACCTCAATGGCAAGCTAGGAGAATAAGGCAATTCTGGAGCCGTTCTTCTCCAAGAATTTATTGAGGGTATGCGCCTCAGACCGGTAGGGCTACAGGCTAAAGAAGACGTTAGATAGATAGATGCGATCATGTCTCAACTCCAGATTTGAAGCATGGTAGGATCCCAAATGAAGAAGAAGATTACAAAAAAAAAGATGTCATGACACGCTATCGACAAAGAGTACATTGGAGACTATCCAAAAAAAAGAAGAAAATGGGGCATACACAACCACTACCACAACCACCATCAATATTAGCGCCTCCACCATAGGTACCAGCACAACTACTACTTCCACCAGAGGAAAGTGTCTCTTCTACCCCTCTTAGAAGTGTCATGACTCCACCAATAGAAAAAGATGAAGTAGAGCGAATGTATGCTATGATTCCACCTTCAGATAACGATGAAAGTAGGTGGAATTGGTGGAGGGATTACATGTATGGTACTCCACCAAGACCTGACATGACTCCTCCCTCTCGATTGACATAAGAGGGCTACGTGGAAGATTCTTTCTTATCCGCACTGGTAGTAGAAGGATGAGGTGTCCAACTTTTTAGGTGTCGATAAAGTTTGGTGCACGAGATGTGACACCACGCCTAAAAAGAGAGAATCTCTTTAATAAAGTAATTTTACTTAAAGCTACTTTATTAAAGAATAACTGATCCGGTAAGCCTTAATAGGCTATCCATGGTACAAAGAATGCTCACTAATTACCAGCAGCAGCTCACTGATGAGCCTCGTCTCTTACTCTTTTTAAGCGCTTAGATGAAACTGACATCACTAACCTCTTTGAGGGAGAAGAGATTATTTACAACAAAAATGGGTATATCCACCTGGTATCTTGTTTCCAGGAATTTCTTAAATTTACTAATCAAAAAAAAGGATTAGTTCATGAGGTATTCATCAATACTTCATATGTTGAATTATAAGAGAAGAATCCCAGAAATTTGTTGGGAAGCTGCCTATCACACACTACCAGGTTCCTGACGATGTTCAGGTTCAAGGTTTGGAGCATATGGGAAGAGAAGCGGTTCATCAACTGCTTTCCCACGTATCAGATCTGGAAATTACATTGACTCAATGATGACCCAAATCTCATGTTTTCTCTTTTCAAAAATGGAAACTTTAGTAAAGAAAAGGAGAGATACGGCGCGGCCAGAGAATTTTTTGAAGAAGCGCCAAAGATTACTGGGACAGAAAGTCCAGCAATCATATCCAACTCAGGAATATTATCCTGGCAGACTACCTCAACGGCAAGCTAGGAGAATAAGACAATTCTGGAGCCGTTCTTCTCCAGGAATTTATTGAGGGTATACGCCTCGGACCGGTAGGGCTACAGGCTAAAGAAGACGTTAGATAGGTAGATGCGATCATGTATCAACTCTAGCTTTGAAGCATGGTGGGATCCCAAATGAAGAAGAAGATTACAAGAAAAGATGCTAAGAGACGCTATCGACGAAGAGTCCATTGGAGACTATCTAAGAAAAAGAAAAAGAATCGGGCCTCCACAACCACCAGCAATATCAGCACCTCCACCAGAGGTACCAGCACAACTACTACTTCCACCAAAGGAAAGTCTCTTCTTCCCCTCTTAGAAGTGACATGACTCCACCAACAGAAGAAGAAGAAGAAGTAGAGCGAATATATGCTATGACTCCACCTTCACATAACGACGAAAGTCGGTAGAATTGGGGGTGGGATTACGTGTATGCTACTCCACTAAGACCTGACATGACTCCTCCCTCTCGATTGACGTAAGAGGGCTACGTGGAAGATTCTGTCTTATCCGCACTAGTAGTAGAAGGATGAGGTGTCCCGACTTTTTTAGGTGTCGACAAAATTTGGTGCACGAGATGTGACACCGCACCTAAAAAGAGGAAACCTCTTTAATAAAGTAACTTTACTTAAAGCTACTTTATTAAAGAATAACTGGTCCGGTAAGCCTTAACGGGCTATCCCAGTAGTAGTGCCTATAAATAAGGGAGTGTTGTTGTTAGTATGTGGGCAACGGAGTTCGAGTGCTTTTTAATATTGAGTCCTTGCTTGTGTGCTTTCCTTTTTTGTCTTCCTTTGTTTTTGCTATATTACAATCTGGTATTAGAGCCTTGTTAATAAAATCTTGTTGGTTGTGCTTGTAAGTATTTTTTTTCTTTTCTTTATTTTTTTCTTTTGATTCAAGTATGATAGCTTAAATACTTGTTCTTGAGTATGTTGCTAAGGTAGAATTTTTAGATCTCTTTAACAAATTATTGCCCAGATTTGTGTTCTAGCTCTAACGTATGGTGTAGGAAACGAACCAATACTATGCTCTGATTCTGTGAAGCGGTAGCTTAAGCTTGTGGTCAATATGTCGAGGCTTAACCCTGCCAGAAATCTACGATAATTCTTCGGTCATGATTATCAAAGAATGAGGGGGAGCTATGACAAGCCGCAGAATCATGGGTCAAAACGAGCGAAACATAAATATGGGAATACTTTTGTTATGAATATCTAAGCCTACCAAAGCTTACATACTCAAGAACAAACCTCTTCGATGGGAGAAAACTCTTCAGCTAAGGCTGAGGCTTTTTGTCTATGCGGACGAAAACCATTGTCCGTATAACTTGGTTGGATATGAACATATCGTTCATTTACCCTCAACTGAGAACCTAGAAAATGAGATATACAACTATATTACTGATGCCCTCTTAACTATCTGTAGAGATGTTAATGACATCAAGATGGTTATGAATAATATCAAAAAAGATATTAAGAGTATAGGAAAAACTCCACTTCAACACGCTTTCGCTGCGCAAAAGAAGTCAATGTGTCCTACAACGTCCTATTAGGACGATCGTGGATACATGAAAATCTTTTTTTATCGTCCACTCTTCATCAGTATTTAAAGTATGTGAATGAAGAAGGAGTAGTATGTACAGAATTTGTAGATGTCGATCCTTTTAAGGGGGTCGAAGTATATTTCTCTGATGCAAGGCTGTATAAATCTCTAGATCTTAGACCCTCTGACGATGAATCAACGCATCTGGTGGTGGACAAGGAAGATGATGTTAAAGGCAAATCGAAAGAAATTTATACTGATCAAACCATAAAAAAACCTTTAGCCATATATTTGAAAGGCCATGTGTGGAAGGAGCCAGTTGAAGAGCCCTTGGCTATATATTTGAAAGGTCCCATGTGGAAGGAGCCTATTAGAACCTCACACATGAGATTCATTCAGGGGGTGGTATACCTTTTGTTGTTGATTCACACAAGAACAAAATGAACATCACGATAGAGGAGCCTCTAATAATTGATTTGAGGACAAAGAAGGAGGAACCTTTGGTTATTGACCTGAGACCAAGAAAGATGAACCATTTGTAGTTGATTTTCTTCAAAACAGGCATCCAGTTCAACCAGATGAGCCCCTGGTGATCGATCTAACACATGCTATGATTGTTATAGGAGCAAAAATTGTAAATAAACCACCATGTATTAAACTTCCCGATGATGTTTTTCTGGAAGAAGAAATCATGTACATACCTAATGAAAGAGGTTCTGCTTTTGATTACTTTTGTGTTCCTACGAATAGTCTAAAAACTATAGACTCTTTGTGTTCACTTATCATGGATACGAACCTGTCATGTATTTATTTCTTCTAGAAGTAGTACTCCATGTCTGTCATATGAGGATTCTTACTTTGAAGTACCAGCTAGGTCAATTGGCGAGACACCGATCATTTTTGGCCGAGACGAGGTTACTAAAAAAGTTTTAGTTGACGATCCTGAATCAGATTCTAGTAGAATACAGTTTTACCAGTATACTTCTCAAGCGAAGAATATCATTCAAAAATGGGTTGTGATCTACATAGTCAGCAAGGTCTCTATTTTGGTAAAGTTCAATATTTATCGTTGCGTATCCCAACTCCAAAAGTGAACCCATAAGACTACTATCATCGTACTCATTCTAGGCTAGGATATATAACTCCTCCTACTACACCATAAATCTCAGAAGAAGATAGTGATACATATTCTCATTCTTTTGTATGGGATTCAGATCACAGTGTGTGAGCAACATTTAGAGATGTTTTTTCAGCTTATATGGTATCTGGTGATCAAACAGATGATGTTGATCTCTCTATTGAGCCTTTTGAAGCCGAGCCTTAGGCTCCACAACTTGAGGCCCAATGGAGAAACGTGGTTTGGACAACGGGAGCCTCCTACTGAAGATGAAGTTGTTAAAGTTAATTTAAGTGACTTAGAATCGCCTAAACCAATTTTCATCAGCAAAATTTTATCTCATGAAGATGAACATTCTCTTATCGAGCTCATTAAAGAGTGTATAAATGTGTTTGCTTAGAGTTATAAAGATATGCCTGGACTTGATACATAGATAGCAATGCATCGTCTTAATATACTTCCTAATGCTAAACCTCTAAAGCAACAACAATGGCGGTTCCGTTCAGATATGATGGAACCTATTGTGACTGAGGTAAAGAAAATTATAGACAGTAGCTTTTTCCGAAAAGAACAACATCCTGACTGGGTCGCCAATATTGTCTCGATCATAAAGAAAAATGGAAAGATTCTGGTATGCATTGATTATCGAGATCTTAATCAAGCTTGTCCAAAGGATGAGTTTTCTATACCAATCACAGATGTCATGATTAATAACACTTGTGGCTTTGAACGAATGTCCTTTATGGATGGATTTTCAGGCTACAATCAAATTAAAATATTTCTAGCCAATAAGAAACACACATCATTCCGAACACCGTTGGAGGTATACTGCTATACGGTAATGCCCTTTGGTCTAAATAATGTTGGAGGTACATATCAACACGTCATGAGCATAATTTTTGGCAAACATTTGTGAAAAATGGTGGAATGCTACGTAGACGACATTGCAGTTAAAAGTCGTTCAAAGGGCGATCACCTTCAAGACTTGAGAACGATGTTCGAATTGATGTGTGTACACCAACTCAAGATTAATCCTATAAAGTCATTTTTGGGAGTCTCCAGCGACAAATTTCTTGGATTTGTCATAACTTCAAAGGGAATACATATTGACCCCGACAAAGTTAAAGCTATACTAGAAATGGATCCCCCAAAGAATGTTAAAGAACTTCGGGTCTACAACGCAAGTTGGCCTACATTCGAAGGTTCATTTCAAACGTGTCTCGACGATGTCGACCCTTCACTCAGTTAATGAAGAAAGGAGTCTCTTTTGTCTAGGATAAAAAATGTCAACAAGCATTCGAAGATATTAAAAGGTATCTCACCAATCCTCTAATATTGGTGGCTCCAGTTGTGGGAAAACCATTCTTGCTATATGTTTGTGCAATAGAACATTCTCTTGGTGCACTGTTAGCTCAAAAGAATAATGAAGGGAATGAACAAGCTATCTATTATTTGAGTCGTGTGATGATCGACGTATAGCACAGTTATAACCTGTCACGCCCCGCTCCCGTAGGAGCGATCATCATCGCTAAGGCGTGATGCCGCGTGAGCCTAGATTCAGCTCACGCAAGGCAGGTCCATAACGGCCGATTACAGGCTAAGCGACGGGGGTCGTCACACAGAAGTCCCATACAGAAATATTGAATAGTTAGAAGCAAAAATTTGAAGCAAAACACAAGTCATGCAAAATACTCTTTTATTGATATTGAACAAAGATTACAAGGTGGGCACGAGGCCAATTTACAAGTCTATCAAGCTCACTTTTCTCTCATATTACAAGTCACTCTGCTCTCTCCATTCTCGATGCAAGCTTCAAGGTGACGAGTGACAGATTCTGCGGAATGGCGATGTCCACACACTATGTCACGTATAAATCTTGACTCCATACGGCCACATGCCTCGAAATGCCAAGGAACTCCGTACCTCGACGCATCCAAACGAGCTCCGTGCCATCGGACTTCTACCTGTGCTTGCACATAAAAACTGTATGGGTGTCAGTAATCAACTGTACTGTTGGAGTGAGCTTCTCGCCCACCCACACAAAATCGATACGTTCATTTACTTTGTGCAGCTTAATCCCTTTTTGATTGTCTTTCTAGTCTTTCCTTAGGATAAATTTTAGGACAAAGACGTCTTGGCCTATACTTGGCAATACAAGACAGGGTCGTGCTATACTCTATTCGTGACTTCAACATATTCGAGGTAGTGCCTCGCCCGGTAGAAACTTAAGTAACTCGACCGTGCCAAGACTTTTCACTTGTTTCTATGTGCCACTGGACCATTCTCGTATCAATGATGTCAAGGGGACGACTCGTGCTGGTCATGTCAATGGACTTGATCGTGCTTTAATACCGAGGCCGTGCCTCCCAAGGATCAACCAGACTTAAGTAAACTTGCCTTACGTCCCTTCATGACTTAACTTGAGAAGATGCAACATTCATGCAGAAGTACGTATTCTTGTTATAGACAAATCTTAGGCTCCAGAATGGTGATGCAACCGTGCACACCCTAACTCGTAGCGATTCAAGGTTAGCACTTGCTATAAGTATAACTTGTTAACCCAACTTGTAACCTTACAGTACTCGACGCAATCCAAAGACATACACGCGGATAGCCGCTCTTATGCTGACACATCTATATGAGTGGTCACTAGCAATATCAAGCTATCCTGGATCTTTGTATACGGTGACCATCCGTATGCGAGGTACGAGCTCCCACCGAATGACCCGTAGCCTATATTATAATGGTTCACTTCAATTGAGTCGTACCGTCGATGAAGGCCGTACAATATTTGTAATTTTTTCTAGGCCGACACGAATCCGGCGCCCGGAATCGTTCGAGGAATTCACCTTGCGTGCAAGTTGTCCAATGACCATGCAAGACTCAACTCGATCTTTTAAGTCCTTCCTTATTCTTGACCATGCTTTCCAACTTTCTATTGAGACTCCCAAGTAGCAGGATCGATCTCGGCGACAACCAGTCGCGTGGACTTCCTTATCGAGACTCCCAAGTTACGGAACCGATCTCGTGTGCTTCCTTATCGAGACTCCCAAGTAGCGGGACCGATCTCGTGTGCTTCCTTATCGAGACTCCCATGTAGCGGGACCGATCTCGTGTGCTTCCTTATCAAAACTTATCGAGACTCCCAAGTAGCGGGACCGATCTCGTGTACTTCCTTACCCAGACTTATCGATACTCCCAAGTAACGGGACCGATCTCGTGTACTTCCTTTGTTCGTGGCATACTTTTTACTAAACCGACCGCGGCTCATGCCTTAGACTAACTTGTTCTCTAGGCGACATTATCGCTCAATTCACATACTTTATATGACGAGCCTTGTTCTCATGGGACTATGTGACTTGGCAACCGCAAGCAACAGGAGATAGTGCTTGCTATGACTTCGATAGCCCATCCAAACTCTTTTATAACTTATTCGGGCAAACGACTTGACGAGCAAAGGCTACGCCAAGCTTCGCATCGAGGGAACGTGCTATGCACACGGTCGACTTGAACAACCAAGCTCTTTGGGTGCCTAGAATTAAGCCACAAGCCGTGCAATATGACTTAAACCACGGGACAGGCGAAGGCTATGCCAAGCCTTGGACGACGGGACTGTGCATGCTTTATCAAGCATTCATGCGGGTGACGCCTATGACTTAGGCTAATTCCAGCATTGTGGCAACTTAGCAACTTAGACCAACTTTCTTCTCCTAAGCCACAGGACGAAGGACCGAGTGTCATTTTGAAAGCACGCTGAGCAGACTTCTAAGCAGACCGTAGGACCTTTTTCCATGTTCTAATACATTTCGACCTGTCGGAATTATTTCTTAGCTATGTGGAAGCGTCTCTTTTATTATCAAGCCTAATTTATGCAAGTTGAAAATATATGATTTATTATGTGAAGGCTAAGATGAGACAAGTTCACCAAAACTATCCCACATGAGCGAGGAGTCACCTCGATCGAGCGAATCTTCGAGCAGCCTTTGCAAGGCTAAGTTCGAATGCCGTCGGCGTTTCGATTCCTCCGATTGCCTGAGCGGGACAGGGTACTACATCATACACCACTCAAAAAAAGTTTCATCCTTGAAACTAACTGAGTACTTACTTATAGACCACTTTGATATAAGGACTCTCATACACACTCCGCCTATGCGTTTTCTCAATCCGAGCCACACTCGCACTAGTATCAATCCTCCTTTAACACGATTTCAAAATCCTCGACACTTTTCCATTCATCAAGTCTTACTAGAATTCAACATATCACTTGGTTGGATCGTGCACGTATTCCAGGCGTCCCCAAAATACATACATTTTAGCCAAACTACATGATAGAGAATTTGTCGTTCTCACTCGAGTCGTATTGTATACATATTTAGGCGTCCCTGAAATATATGCAAGTCAGCCGAGTCTCGTGAGGGGTATTTTCATGTTCTAGAATCATTCTATCCATCCATACCAATGCTCAAGATCAATCATTCCAATGCTAACTCTTACAAGATGGACGTCTCGCCTAACCCGCTAGGCCATTTCTTAAGGCTAAAGTCAATGTCAGAATTGGAATCATAATTCTCCAACAATAATGCCAACACTGACCCCATTCCTAGGGTCTAACCAAGTTGATAGTACGAGATTTTTCTATCCAAGCTCTCATCACTCAGGTTTCTAAACATCGAGCATGATCATCTAATTCGCATCAGGCATTCGTTGCGCAGATTTGAATCCGTTCAAATCACCAATTTGTATAGTCTATTCCTTCTGAGGTGTCGACGTAATTCACATATCCATTCTAACCAATTCATGTATTTGATCACGAGGTCGTCTAGCACAATAATTTGTCATGCCCAGTCTCACGCAATTTCGATTATCTACGTTGGACATGAATCACCATGCCACATTCTCGCAGGATAATCGTCCTTATTGGAGCGTAACTCTTGCTTGAGTCTAGACTAATTCATTCTTGATACGCGGATTGGACCTATTCAATCCTCACGTTTAATTGTCCAGCATACTGAGCCATTTTCGAGTCCACCTTCGCGTCAAACCATAAGTCGAAGCAATCATATTGCCACGCCATGCAGGTTCGATCACCCCCGTTGTATGAATCACCATACCAACGCTCACGTGGAGTGATCACCCTAATTCGACATGACGCATGTACGAGGCTGGAGTTACGCTCGCATAAGACAAGAATGTCAATGTTGTGGTTATCGTCGAAGAAATCCAAATATTTCATTTTCATCCAAGCCAAGATCTCAGTTCGATAGTCTGTTCGTCATTCATTCAACTAGAAAATCCTTGAACCAAGTATATCTTTTCCTCGACACATTTCAACATCCCGAGTATAGCATCCATCAGAACAATGACATTTTACATGATCATCATTCCTCGAATCAGAGTACCCCCGAGTTATCGTACATCAATCTTTGATACGCCTCAATACCATCGATGATGTACGTAACCTGACGATCTTCTTTTGTAACGAACTCCGAGTCATGCAACCGAAGCTATTGTATGAATTGGATATACCACAATTCTATTCGACTAAATCTGAAATCATAAGTGCGATCCTCTAGGTTTCCTCGATCAAGACATTCATTTTATTTTATCGTTCTGAATCCTGATTCAATATCGTTTTCTAACTCGTGTTGCCCATTCACAAGTTTTCTGAACGACATCTCGTTCAAGACATTCGAAGTCACGACCAAATAAGCATGACGCGTACTAAGGCTTTGCACGATCGTATCGCCTCGTCGACATACTCGTTGTTACCCCTAATCCTTAATTTCGCTCGAATGATTTCCAAGACGGACCATACACTACTCAGGATTCGAGCCATCCGATTTAGTCCACAATCAAGTTCGCATTGTTCGCTAATACATCTTTCAGATTCGTTCGACGAAACTCTAGCATAATCGCTCACATCGTCTCGATAGTCTAAGTCCCCTATATTTCTATCGATATTCCACATGTAAATCATGTTTATGATTCACGCGTCTGGACGTACTAAGTCGCTCAGACTATTCCTCAAAATCTAAACCAATCTTCCGTGTACGCCTAAGCGTTATTCCGATAGTGTTTCTATCGATATACACTCTAAGTATGTCTCCGTTCACGACCGAGCGATACTTAATATCACTCGTAATTAGTTTGCTCCATAAAGTCTAGGTGCGCGACACGCGGCACAACTTAGCAAAAAGGCTGTATGCATAGCTATCCCGTACGGGCTATATTTTGATTTTGCACGCTCATTTGCTAATGTCAATGTAGGACTATTTAGGCACGCACGCGACTTGCTAACTTTAGCATGTGTTTTCTATCAACTCAAGTTTGACACCGTTCGACACAAAGGCCATTGCCTACTGATGCGTTCGATTGAACACTTGTACGAGCTTTTCAAAATATTTAGACTTATTATATGGACATGCCATGGGACATTTGAGAGAGAGAGAGAGAGCGCACACTTCTTTATCAACGACGAGCTTTCAAAACTGAAAGATTCGACTTAAAGTCCAAGGACGTAAAGCCGTGCTCTGATACCATTATGTCATGCCCCGCTCCTGTAGGAGTGATCGTTCTCGCTAAGGCGTGATGCCGCGTGAGCCTAGATTACGCTCATGCAAGGAAGGTCCATAACGACCGATTATAGGCTAAGCGACGGGGGTCGTCGCACAGAAGTCCCAAGCAGAAATATTGAATAGTTAGCAGCAGAAATTTGAAGCAAAACACAAGTCATGCAAAATACTCTTTTATTGATATTGAACAAAGATTACATGGTGGGCACGAGGCCAATTTACAAGTCTCCCAAGATCACTTTTCTCTCATATTACAAGTCACTCTGCTCTCTTCCATTCTCGATGTAAGCTTAAAGGCGACGAGTGGCAGATTCTGCGGAATGGCGATGTCCATACCTTATGTCCCATATAAGTCCTGACTCCATACGGCCGCACGCCTCGAAACGCCAAGGAACTCCGTGCCTCGACGCATCCAAGCGAGCTCTGTACCATCGGGCTTCTACCTGTGTCTGCACATGAAAACTGTGTGGGTGTCAGTACTCAACTGTACAGATGGAGTGAGCTCCTAGTCCACCCATACAAAACCGACACTTTCATTTACTTTGTGCAGCTTAATCCCTTTTTGACTATCTTTCTAGTCTTGCCTTAGGATCAATTTTAGGACAAAGACGTCTTGGCCTATACTTGGCAATGCAACGATAGGGTCGTGCAATACTCTATTCGTGACTTCAACATATTCGAGGCAGTGCCTCGCCTTGTAGAAACTTAAGCAACTCGACCGTGCCAAGACTTTTCACTTGTTTCTATGTGCCTCTAGACCATTCTCGTGCCAATGATGTCAAGGGGACGACTCGTACTGGTCGTGCCAATGGACTTGATCATGCCTTAATACCGAGGCCGTACCTCCCAAGGATCAACCAGACTTAAGTAATCTTGCCTTACGGCCCTTCATGACTTAACTCGAGACGACGCTACATTCATGACGAAGCACGTATTCTTACTATAGCCAAATCTTCGGCTCCAGAATGGTGATGCAACCGTGCACACCCTAACTCGTGTGAATTCAAGGTTAGTGCTTGCTATAAGCATAACTTGTTAACCCAACTCGTAACCTGCTAGTACTCGACGCAATCCAAAGCCATACACGTGGATAGCCGCTCTTATGTCGACACATCTATATGAGTGGTCACTAGAAATGTCAAGCTATCCTATATCTTTGCATACGGTGGCCATCCGCGTGCGAGTTACGAGTTCCCACCGAATGACCCGTAGCCTATATTGTAACGGTTCACTTCAATCGAGTCGTACCATCGATGAAGGCCGTACAATATCTGCAATTCCTCCTAGGCCGACACGAGCCCGGCGCTCCAGGATTGTTCATGGAATTCACCTTGCGCGCAAGTTGTCCAATGACCATGCAAGACTCAACTCGATCTATCAAGTCCTTCCCTATTCTTGACCATGCTTTCCAACTTTCTATCGAGACTCCCAAGTAGCAGGACCGATCTCGGCGACAACCAGTCGTGTGGACTTCCTTATCGAGACTCCCAAGTAGCAGGAACGATCTCGTGTGCTTCCTTATCGAGGCTCCCAAGTAGCGGGACCGATCTCTTGACCTTCCTTATCGAGACTTCCAAATAGCGGGACCGATCTTGTGTGCTTCCTTATCGAGACTTATCGAGACTCCCAAATAGCGGGACCAATCTCGTGTGCTTCCTTATCGAGACTTATCGAGACTCCTAAGTAGCGGGACCGATCTCGTGTGCTTCCTTATCGAGACTCCCAAGTAGCGGGACCGATCTCGTGTGCTTCCTTATCGAAACTTATCGAGACTCCCAAGTAGCGGGACCGATCTTGTGTACTTTCTTTGCCCGTGGCATGCTTTTTACTAAACCGACCGTGTCTCGTGCCTTAGACTGACTTGTTCTCTATGCGACACTATCGCTCAAGTCACATACTTTATATGACGAGCCTTGTTCTCATGGGACTATGTGACTTGGCAACCACAGGCAACAGGGGATAGTGCTTGCTATGACTTCGATAGCCCAGCTAAACTCTTTTCTAGCTTATTCGGGCAAACAACTTGACGAACAAAGGCTACGCCAAGCTTCGCATCGAGGGAACGTGCTATGCACGCGGTCGACTTAAACAACCAAGTTCTTTTAGTGCCTAGACTTAAGACACAAGATGTACAATACGACTTAAACCACGGGACATGCGACACTACCAAAATTCATCGCTTTAGCGACGGCCTATTAGTGACGGATTAAGTCCGTCGCTACTAGAGACGGACTCCCGATTATATACTGACGGTTTACCGTCTAATCACAGGCAATATTTTTTTTAAATTTTAAGGTGAATAGTTGTCGCACACCCATCGGTAAGGCATCGGCGAAATAGCGACGGACAATGTAGTCGTCGCTAGGTAGTCACTCCTTAGTCAATATTTGCGTAGGAAAATGTTAAAAATTGCAGGAAAATGGGCGACTACGTAGCGACAAATCGTTCGTCGTCCAGCTGATGAGTTTTAGCGACGGAAACTGTAGCCGTCGCTACGTAGTCACTCAGCTGGCGAAAAAATATATAAAATTTATAGGAAATTTTACGACTACATAGTGACGGATATATCCGTCGACAGTCCGTCGCTAAATAGCCAGCCCTAACTTAAATTGAACCGACGGGGGGGGGGGGGGATTTCATTCGAACCAAAATATTTCTCTCTCCTCTCTCTCTCTCTCTCTCTTGGAGCTCTCTCTCTCTCTCTCTCGTTTGGTGGTTGTGGACGGCGGGGGGGGGGGGCGAAGGTAACCGGCGGTGGGGGGTGGAGGGGAGCCGTGGTGGGGGGTGGGTGGTCGGCTGTGGTGGGAGACCGCGAGGGGGGATGGAGGTCGCGGGGGTGGGGGGGCGGAGGTAGCCGGCGGTGGGGGGACAGAGGGGAGCCGTGGTGGGGGGTGGTCGGCTGTGGTGGGAGGCTGCAGGGGTGGTGGGGGGCGGATGGAGGCCGCGGGGGTGGGGGAGGAGGGGGCCCGGGAGTGGGGGAGGCCGCGGGGGGGGGGGGGGGCGAGGGCGGAGGGGGGCCGGGGGGTGGGGGGTGGCGGTGATGGGAGTGGGGCTCGCGGGGGGGTAGTGCAGGGAATGGGGGCTGCGGCGGCGGGGAAGGCCGCAGAGAGGGGGTTGCGGGGGTCGGGGGCACCGGGGTCGACGGTGGTGGGAGTGGGGGTCCGCGGGGGGGGGGGGGGGGGGGTAGTGCATCAGATTGGGGCCGAGGGTGGGAGTTGGGGGTCGGCGGTGGTGGGAGTGGGGGTCGAAACACACACACACACACACACACACACACACACACACACACACACACACGCACACATATATATATATATATATATATATATATATATATATATATATATATATATATATATATATACTCCTCTCTCTCTCTCTCTCTATATATATATATATATATATATATATATATATATATATATATATATATATATATATATATATACACTCCTCTCTCTCTATATGTATATATATACTCCTCTCTCTCTCTCTCTCTCTCTCTCTCTCTCTATATATATATATATATATATATATATATATATACATATATATATATATATAGAGAGAGAGAGAGGAGTATATATATATATATATATATATATAGTGCGCGCGTGTGTGTGTGTGTGTGTAAACTTAGTATATACATATAGAGAGAGAGAGAGGAGTATATATAAACTCTGGACCGAAATCGAAAACGAATAATAAAATTTAGTATATTCAAAACCGAAACTGAACCGAATTTTTTTAAACCGAAACCGAACCGAATTTAGTATATTCAAAACTGAAACCAAAACCAAAACCAAAACCGAATAATCTAAACTGAAACCAAAACCGAAACCGAAACCAAAATCGAAACCAAACCAAAATCGAAACTGAAACCAAAACCTAAACCTAAACCGAAACCTAAATCGAAACCAAAACCAAAACCGAAACCAAAACCAAAATTTAGTTGGTGGAGCAAGCCAGAATCCTTTGACGGAGAAGCCTCTGTCAGCGGATTATGGCTCGTCCCACCACCAATCGGTATCGGTATCGGACTATTTCATTAAGTATCAGAATCGATATCGGTATCTGTATCAAACTAATTATGTTTAGTTTGTCTTACGATACAGATTTTCACATCCTATTTGCAATGGATCGTTACTTCGTTGATCATACATATATGTACCAACAGGTAAACTTCCTCGACCGTAGGTACTTATAAGTATCGACCGTATCGGTTGGTATTGGTCTTAGCGAATTTGTATCGTCCTATCCGATATGTATCGACCGTATAGCTAGGATTCGTATTGGCCTTATCGATTCGGTATCGGCCATATCCGATAGGTATCGGCGTATCGGATTAGTATCCGCAGTATTAGATTAGTATGGTGGAAGGTTTAGTAACAACTGTACTTGGATTTCTCTCTTCTCGAGCTAGATTACCATTGCAAGAGAGTCACAAGAGCGTAAAAAATCTCCTAAATATTGATGTTTACGGGAGTGATTGGCCAGTTACAGTAACATACATGCTTCCTTTTCCATCAGGAAGGAGAGATTGAAAGCAATAACATATAGAGTTGTATTTTGAGAGAATTATGAGAGTTCTTCTTCTAGAGGATGTATATGTCTCTGAATACAGCTGAACACATGACGTGGCACAACGAAGAATGCACAAAGGACGATGGAGAATTGTCACATCCTTCGGACGAAGAGGCATGGAAACATTTTGATTTGTGTCATCCAGATTTTTCTGCAAAGCCTAAAATGTACGTCTGGCACTATGTTCTGATGGCTTCGTCCCTTTCGGGCAGTCGGGATCTTAATACTCCTGCTGGCCGGTCATTATTACCCCTTATAATCTGCCACCATGGATGTGTATGAAGACTCCTTATATGTTCTTGACAGCTATCATACCGGATCCCAAAAATCCGACAAAAAATATCGATATATATTTACATCCGTTGGTGGATGAGCTGAAACAGTCGTGGGAGATCGACGTCACGACCTATGATATTCCAGGAAACAGAACTTTCAGATGAGAGCTTCACTGATGTGGACAATAAATGATTTTCCAACATACGGTATGCTGTCAGAATGGAGTACTCACGGCACCATGTCTTGTCCGATATGCATGGAAAATAGTAAGGCGTTCTGCCTTAAGCATGGAGAAAAAACTTCTTTCTTTGACTGTCACCGTCAATTTCTGCCCGCGAGTCATCCTTGGAGAAAGAACAAGGACGTGTTAAGAGCTGGAAAACAAGAATTTTTGTATCCGCCAACCAGATTGTCGGGATACGATATTTGGGAAGATGTAAAGGACTTGTCCTCCGTAATTGATGATCCATCGAACAATCGTGTCAAGGGGTTCGGACAAAGCCATAACTGGACCAAACGGAGTATCTTCTGGGACTTGCCTTATTGGAAAGATAATCTTATAAGGCATAATCTTGATGTCATTCATATCGAAAAGAATGTGTTCGATAATGTCTTCAATACCATCATAGATATTAAAGAAAAGATGAAGGACAATCCAAAAGCAAGACAAAACATTGCCGAGATATGCAAGCGTCCGTATATGAACTTAATACAAAGGAGAGCTGGTGGACAATTAACTAAGCTGGTAGCACAATACACATTAAGCAAGGAAGATAGATTAATAATCTGCAAGTGGATATCTACTTTAAGATTTCTCGACGGCTATGTGTCGAATTTGTCTAGATGGGTTGATCTCAATGAACGCAAGCTAACGGGAATGAAGAGTCATGACTGCCACGTATTTATGAAAAGATTACTGCCTATTGCTTTGAGAGAGTTGTTGCCTTCTTCTGTATGGGTTCCGTTGGCCGAGCTATCTACATTCTTCAGGGATATTTGTTCAACTAAGTTGATGGTGCAACACATGGTTGAACTTGAGGAGAAGATTATCTTAATAATTTGCAAGTTAGAGAAAATATTTCCTTCGGGCTTCTTCGACAGCATGGAGCATCTACCGATTCATCTAGCATACGAAGTCCGTGTCGGTGCATCTATTCATTATCGATAGATGTACCCATTTGAAAGGTACATAAAAATCGATATAATTTAAGTTGCATTTCATTGTTAATTATTAAGATAATTTGTCTCTCTAGATACCTACACCATCTAAAGAAGAAAGTTGACAACAAGACTCATATAGAGGCTTCGATATGCGAAGCATATCTTATAGAGGAGGTATCAAACTTCTACTCCATTTATTTCGATACTCATATTAAGACAAATCGAAGTAGACCTCAAAAAAAATGATGAGGACGTTGAGGATGGAGATATATTCAATGTAAGGGGAAAGCCTATTGGGGCTTGTAAGAAATGGTGGTTGACTGACGATAAGTATGATGCCGCTTACCGATATGTCTTGTTAAATTGTGACATACAAGAAGTGAGAGATTTGGAAAAGTAAGTGACTACACTTACACTCGTTATAATCTCTAATTTGGTGAAGTAACTGACTACACTTATTTTATTCTCTCTAACAGTGTATTTAGAGATAAATGCAAAATGAGGACACCCGATATTACCGATGAAAGACTTCAAAGAGAGGTTGATTGTATCTTTCCGTCCTGGTTTCGCAAATACGTAAGTAACTGAGATAATAATTTATACGGCTACCATTAAAATATATACATCTAAAATATTTAAATTATCAATATTTGTTTACATGTTTTATTACCTGAAACAACACTCACAAATGAGAGTATTCGTTATTTGGCATTGGGACCGAAGAAGCATGCAAAGACTTGGCCAGGCTATGTCGTTAATGGCTTCAAGTTTAAGGCAACTCAGAATGCTATAAATGTCGAATATGTCAATGACGGCTTCAGTACCAAGGATTCTGATGTTTGCATAAGAGGCACCATCTATGACGACGAGCCGGACTTTGACTATTATGGAGTACTTCGGGATATTGTAGAATTACAATATAGTGCCCCATATGATATGCATATTGTGATGTTCAAATGTGAGTGGTTCGATACGACACCAAATATCGATTGGAGAATCGATAAACAATTTGGATTCGTCGATATAAATCATCGCAGGAGGTATAGAGGGTCCGACACGTTTGCGATAGCAAGTCAGGCTGTTCAAGTCTACTATACAAGCTACCCAAGATGTCGTAGAGATCGATTTGACTGGTGGGTAGTATGCAAGATTAAATCTAGAAATATATTCAACGTTGGAGACCCAGCATACCAAGAGGACCATATCGAAAAGTCCCAATACTTGGTACAACAGTCGAATACCATGGATGTTAAAAATATTGTTGAGAAAAATAGAAGGGAGGAAGAGGTTGATACACAAGACGTAGCTGTCAACCAGGGGAGAAAGAGCCGTCTTGTCCCAAATATTGAGGATGAGGAAGAAGAAGAAGAAGGAGAACTTGATGAGGATACAGATGAAGTCGACGATGAGGATAAGGATGAGGATGAGGACGAGGCTGAGGACGAGGACAAAGACGATGACGATGATTAGATTAAATATCAGTATATATTAAAAACACTTTCAATTATATAATTTTAGTTTGACCACATAAAATGACTTATAACTTAGTGAATTCAGCTTAAACTTCTGCATATTCTTGTTTCAGATGGCACTTCTAGTTCTTTTCTTCGCTGCATCACTCGTCGCCCTGCTGATGGTTAGCACTCGTCGTCGTGGTGCTGGTGGTGCTAGTCGTGGGGGTGGTGGTGGTGGTGGTGGTCGTGGTCGTGGTCGCCTTCAGCCTTCCCGGGAGGCGACCACATCTAACGATCCCGACCCGGAGAGTACCTCGAGCACAGACTCATCTTGCCGTCGAGTACCACCAGCGGTACCACCAGTTACTGTATAGTGGGCCCCCAAATTCAGTTACACTCGGTTACTAGCGAGTACATGCGCGGAGCCGCGGATCCTCCGACGCCACCAGAGAGGCCGATGGACGAGTTTCGACGAGAGCTATGGCCCGCGGGTGAAGCGTAAGTAAATTTAATAAATTTGTTTCATTTATTCAAGTTAATAATCCAGTCGTTACTTCTTTGTAGGTTTTTTTCCGTAGGATGCTACCAGGATTCTAGGGCAGATTATCCGGGCTAACTACCATGGCCCCTACCTTAATTTTTTTGAGGTGCCCCTAGACTTGCAGTACCGCTGGCTCGACGAGATGAGGGAATATATATATATATATATATATATATATATATATATATATATATATATACGCTCATCTCGTCGAGCCAGCGGTACTGTGTATATATATATAGATGAGCGTATATATATATATATATATATATATATATATATATATATATATATATATATATATATATATATATATATATATATATATATATCTATATATATATATACACAGTACCGCTGGCTCGACGAGATGAGCGTATATATATATATATATATATATATATATATATATATATATATATATATATATATATATATATTTTGCAATACCGCTGGCTCGACGAGATGAGGCTATATATATATATATATATATATATATATATATATATATATATATATATATATATATATTTTGCAATACCGCTGGCTCGACGAGATGAGGCTATATATATATATATATATATATATATATATATATATATATTGTGATTAATTATTAATTACTCTTTAATCAACTATTTTTTAATATCGTGATAATTGAATTTGTATGTCAGAGGACCTTCTGGTGGCCCCCCTATCGCGAGGAAGCGATCCGCAGGACCTATAGAAGCGTCGCCGGAAAGAAGATCCGGGATGCGGTTTATGACCTTCAAACGGCGCATTCGAAGAAGGAGTGGATCCGACAGGACTACTATGAGCAACTATTGGAGAAGATTGACGCTCCTGCCTTCAAGCAGAAATTGGAAAAAGTGAAAGCGAACCGACGGGCCGCGGGACTACATACGGGGGGATCAAAGCCCCACACAGCGACGCTTGCAAAATTGGTGAGATGCCGCAAATTTATTCCACTATCTAATTCAGTACTATTAATATACTTAATTAATTAAATTCTACGAATATTTCGTATGCAGACCCAACGGACGTTGAAAGAGAGAAAAGATGCTGACTCGGTCACTATGTACGATGTATTCCAGCATACCCACAAGAGGCAAAAGGACGGAAGCTTTATCGATAAGAGGGCCAAGGAGACGGATGTAAGTACTTACGCTTATGAGACTTATGTTAGAATTATAAGTATTAAAACTATTAACTTTGGTAAACTTAGGATTCAGACTATAACTTCGGTAAACTTAGGATTTAGACTATAACTTAGGAAAACATAGGATTTAGATTATAACTTAGGTAAACTTATAGTATAAACACATTCATTTGATAGGCTGCGTATCGTGAGGCCCTTAGTCGGGTTCAGCCATCTGCTGCCGAGGATATCGGCAAAACGACTCCCTTCGGGATGCCCTCTTCTATGGCCGCTCGCTACGACGTCATGTTCGTAGATACCGTCGGCGACTTTAAGAAAGGGCGCTTGTACGGAGTCTGCTCCCTGGTGCCATTGCACGCGACGATTTTGAGATTTCCACCTCCCTTGCCTCCTTCCGTGGCCCCGGTAGATGATGATGTGAGGTCCCAAATTGCGCATCTGAACGAGGCGGTGTCGGACTTGCGGGCGCAGTTGTCCATATACTTTTTGCGTCCTTCTACTGTTTTTGGTCCGTCTGCTCCCGGTCCATCTACTGGTGCTGCCAGTCCTTCTTCCATCGGGCGTCTCTCTTTTGACCCTGCTTCCCCTATCGTACCGCCTCCTGTTGTGACAGCCCTTCTCGACCTGATGTCGCCAGAACAGCTACGCCAACTTCCAGACCATGTCTTAGAGGGATTGTCGCCATACTTGGTGGAAGTGTACATGTGTCGGGCGCAGCAGGGAGTACCAGCACCATCGGATGATCCAACTCCTCCTCCTCCTTAAGTTTGTATTCGAATATTTTGAAAACTTTTTAAATATTGAATATTTGTGTGTTTTGTGTGGACAATTTAAAATATTGGATAATATTGACTGTTTTAAATGATTGGTGTATTATTAATATTGGTTTGTGTTGGTGGATGTTTGGGAATAATCGGTTTTATTTATGTTAGTGGATGTTTGGGATTGTATATTGGATAATGATGATTGTTTGGATAATTTGTGTTATCTATATTGGTGGATATTGTGTGAACAGGGAATGCTCTCTTTTATGCAAAAAAAATTCAAAAAATTTCCAGTTAGCGACGGAGTCGTGAAGACCAACCGACGGAATATCCGTCGCTAACTGGAGCTATTCCAAGTTAACGACGGATGGCGACTACTCACCGACGGAAGATCCGTCGGCAAGGTTCCGGAAATATGAAAAAAATACAGAAACGGATCGACGGATATTCCGTCGGTAGGCTGTCACTAGTAGTCGGTAAACGTTTGGCGACGGATAATCCGTCAACAAATCAACGACTGGTCAGCGACGGATTAGCGACTAAACCCGACGGAGTAGCACAAAATATTCGTCGCCACAGGTCTGGAAATATAAAAGATTCACAGAACCGGGTCGACGGATGTACCGCCGCTATTCCGTCGCTAGGCCGCCGAACAGTAGCGACTACAAGCGACGGAGATTGCGTATCAGTCACTCTCTGATACGCGTTTACCGACCATTTAGCGACGGATTAGCGACGGATATTGCGTATCAGATACTATCTGTTACGCAATTACCGACCATTTAGCGACGGATACGGCCGTCGTTAAGGCGATGTATCATTAACTTTCTGATACGTGGTTTGACGGAAATCCGTCGGCCATTCGTCGTGAGATGTACGAGTATGTGGACAGAAATCCGTCGCAAAATCGTCGCTGGACGACAACCTGGCGACGGATTGTTTTTAGCGACGAGACTTTTTCCAACGGATGTTTTTGACCAAAATCCGTCGGCCATCCGTCGGTATTACCATTTACCGACGGCTAGGCGACGGATACGGCCGTCGCTAAAGCGATGAATTTTGGTAGTGCGAATGCTATGCCAAGCCTTAGACGACGGGACCATGCATGCTTTATCAAGCATTCATGCGGACGACGCCTATGACTTAGGCTAATTACAGCATTGTGGCAACTTAGCAACTTAGCCAACTTTCTTCTCCCAATCCACGGAACGAAGGACCGATTGTCATTTTGAAAGCACGCTGAGCAGACTTCTAAGCAGACCGTGGGACTTTTTCCATGTTCTAATACATTTCGACCCGTCGGGATTATTCCCGTAACTATGTGGATGCGTCTCTTTTATTATCAAGCCTAACTTGTGCAAGTTGAAAACATGCAATTTATTATGTGAAGGCTAAGATGAGGCATGTTCACCAAAACTACCCCACCTGAGCAAGGAGTCGCCTCGATCGAGCGAATCTTCGAGCAGCCGTTGCAAGGCTAAGTTCGAATGCCAGCAGCATTTCGATTCCTCCGATTGCCTGAGTGGGACGGAGCACAACATAACCCCGTCGAGAAGGAATGTCTTGCTTTAGTTTTTGCAATCCAAAAGATGTGTCATTACGTAATGGGACAAACTATCCATATTATATCCAGGGTTAACCCTCTTAGGGTTCTCATGACCAAACCAAGTGCGCTTAATTATCGCCTAGCTACTTGGACAATGTTGTTATCTTCCTATGATATGGTTTATGTACCCCATAAAGCAGTTAAAGGTCAAGCTCTGACTGATTTCCTAGCTACACACCAGATAGTGGAAACTTCTAAATTCTATGATGAAATTTCTGATGAAGTATTGGAGACTAATACAACGACGAAAGAGTCCATTTAGAAAATGTTCTTCGACGGAGCTTCAAGAACTGGTCCTAAAGGTAACATTGTAGCAGGAGTGGGGGTAGTGTTGATATCCCCTGATAATCTGGTCATCCACCGTACTTATTTTCTTATGGAACCTTGTTCCAATAATGTTGTAGAGTATAATACCCTATTTATTGGACTCCAGTTGGCTAAACAGCTGGGGGTAGATTATCTGGAAGCTTATGGTGACTCCAAGTTGATAGTCAGTCAAGTTCGAGAAGAATATGAGGTTCGTCATGAAGATCTTATTTAATATTATCAAACAACTCTTGAGATAGCTGCTACTTTTTTCGGGTTCTTCATCGAATATGTACCTCGGTTAGAACATACAGAAGCGGATGCTCTAGCAGGTTTGGCAACATCACTTGCTACTCCAATCAACACCTAGAAGTCGATCATAGTGATTGATCGAGAATTATTTTGTACTAAGAATAATTTGGATCAAAGCTATTCAGCAACAGCGACTGCCAACTTTAAAGATTGGAGGTTTTCATTTATAGAACATGTTGTTTATGGAATTCTTTCCGACGATCCAAAAGAGGCTACTTCAATAAAGAGATATTATCTTCGCTTCTTTATAATGCAGCTACTAAAATGTTATATCGAAGATCATATGATGGACTTCATCTACGATGTTTATCCGAAGAAGAAGCTAAACAGACCCTTCGTGAAGCTCATGACGGTACTTGTGGTGCACATCAACCTGGTCCAAAATTACAGGATCATATAGGGCGTTTCGGTTATTATTGTCCCGCTATGGTGACTGATGCTATAGATTACGCAAGAAAATGCAAATCTTGTCAAATTCATGCAAATTTCATACATCAACCTTCAGATTTTTTGCATCCGACAGTAACGTCATGGTCCTTTGAAGCTTGGAGAATGGATATCATTGGACCAATCAATCCTTCCTCTAGGGAACATCGATTTATCCTAGCAATAACTGACTATTTTTCAAGATGGGCGAAAGCTATACCACTTGTTGAAGTGAAAACATCTAATGTTATCATTTTTATTAAACATCATGTGATCTATTATTTCGGACTACCTCGGATGAATTTTATCGGTTTTGTGAGAAAAATCAGTTCCAGAATGTAGCATCTACAACCTACAATCATGCAGCTAATGGTTTGGTCGAGGCTTTCAACAAGACTATTATTAAGTTACTCAAGAAACTTTGTTTCATCCAACAAACGTAATTGGAATAAGAAACTTGGCAAATGTCTTTGGACGTACTGCACTACAGTATGGACTCCGACTGGTATAACGCAATTTTCTTTGATCTACGAAAGTGAAGAAGTTCTTCCTCTAGAGATTCAAATCCCTTCTCTCTGAATCGCTCTATCCAATGGGTTAACATATGAAGAAGACTATCTACGATTACAAGAATTAGAGGCACTCGATGAGAAGGCTCAACAGTGAATTGAGTTATATGAAGCCCATATTTCTAAAGCCTTTAATAAAAATGTGAAGGAGCGAGTTTTTCAAGTCGACGACCTAGTTCTTTCAGTAAGAAGGCCTATGGTGATGACACATAGAAGCAAAGAAAAATTCGTAGCTAAATGGGAAGGACCTTTTGTTGTCGAATCAGTGTATTCGAATGGAGCATACAGGCTAGCAAAGCCCAACGGAGATTTACTAATGATGCCTATTAATGGCAAATTCTTAAAAATGTATTGTCTAATCGACATTATCTTGTATCCCCCAATAATTTTTGTACAGTGTCTACATTTTCTTTCTGGAGTAATGAATATCCTACATATTAATATCAATATCTATTTTCGAACCATTATTTTTATCCCAGCAGTTCTGGATAAGTTATAAATAATGGATCCTCACAAATTCTCCAGCGAAATCACCTTCAATTCTTATAAAAATTTCTTGTAAGAGAAATTTTCTAAACAATCTTCCAATTTATAAAAACTATCATTAAAGACAAGTCACTTGAAAGACATCTTATTTCAAATTCTCCAGCCGGAATTGAAATAATCTATTTGTCAAAAGGATATTCATGTCAATATTACCTCTGAATTATTCTATGACGCCTACCCTCTATAGAGATTCGTAAATTTGTCATGTCCATATTACCTTTGAGCAAATTTACTCTGAAAGAATATTCATGTCTATATTACCTCTGAAATATTCTATATTATCGACTTTCTCTCTATAGAATTCTATAAATTTGCTAAGTCTGTATTACCTCTGAGCAGATTTATCCAGGAGTATCTATCATGTCCATATTACCTCCGGTATATTTTTTGATCATATCATATTACTTGCATATAGTCGAATGCACCATAAGTAATGGATCTACTAAATCCTATCTATTATGTCTATATTACCTCTAATAGTAATCAATTGATATATCTATTATCTATACCTAACCAGGTATGCCAAGGATAATAGGTCCACCTATAACATCTATCATGTCTATATTACCTCTGATAGTAATCAATTACTATATCTATTATCTATACCTAATCAGGTATGCCAAGGATAATATGTCCACTTATAACATCTATCATGTCCATATTACCTCTGATAGTGATCAGTTTTTTATATCTATTATCTATTCTAATTAAGTATATTACCGATAATAGGTCAACATAAATATGATATTTTTCTATGCCCATATTACCTCTAGAAAAAATATCAGATGTCAAATATCCCCAGCAAGATGAAGTGTTCTTTATTTTTCAAAATTTAATGAAGATACAGGATACTTTCATTATCAGCCACACAAGAAATAAAGGAAAAAGAATTACAAGAAATTGTCTTCATATGTTGACTTCAAAACAAGTGCGTATAACTCTCAAAAGTTATCTGTATCTAATGTTGGACACGACCTAGATAAAATACAGAACACCAAATTGAACTTCTGCTAGAAAATCCCATGCAATTAAAGGAGGTGCATAAGAAGACTCTACGTGGTCATTTTCTCTTCAAGACATGGGAGACGCATAAGGAGACTATTTGCATATGCGTTTCGTCAATCTTATGAGTCCTATATCATCATCAATGTTGTTTAAATGACAGTTGAATGTTTCATGCATCGAGTTATCAACTGTCTTATATTTTTCAAAACTAATACGACATTTGTGAGTGTGTTCTTACATACGGAGCAATAGACTATTCATAGCAGTTTGGCAAAATAAGAAACTTTCGTTAGTAGTGATAAAGGGTTTACAAAACATGGCCAGTAGAGCCAAGAGAACCCTAAAATTTAGTAAAGCCCTAAACAATTACGGAAAAGAATAGTCATAGTCACTGATCACATCTGCAAGGTCTTAGAGCATCCGGACACCCAAGCGTGAAACAGTCGGCAACAAGCATCCACTCCACCCTGAACCTTCTTTTCTTCTGGATTCAGGGGAAGAGAATCAAAGTCAGGTGATGCGCTCAAAGGTTTGACAATGTAGCTCAAAGAGAGGCCCAACACATCCAAGATTTTCTCCGCCATATATAACTACGTCTCGACCAATTTTCTCTTCCTCGAGCTGAGACGGGATACCGGAGTTGGAGTCACAACGATTGGAAGAGGTGGTAGTGGGGCCATAGTAAAATCTACACCATGCAGTCGTAGAGGAGTAGCCCTCTTTGGCAGTTGAGGATGTTTACAAGGAGCAGCTTTCGTTGGAGACATCGGAGGAGTAATATAATAACAGTAAATCTCCACTCGTATTTATAGAATAAAATGACTCTTCGTTGCCTTCAATCGAATGCTTTGGGAAATGAGAAATTCCTAGAGAAATGTTAACGACGGTTTATCAATGACGATGAATCTATTTAATGAAAGTTGAGTTATTATAAAGGACACAGTTTTCGATGAACCGTCTAAAGTCCATTTCATAAATCAAGAACATGGATTTTTGCATATCAAGTCGCATAATTCATATACTAATATGTTGTGCAGTCTTAAAGGGATTCCGAGCATCAAACAAATATTCTTGACCCATAAGTAGTATGCACCTTAAAGATAAAAATCTATAGGCTTCATTGAAGAACCAAACACGTGATGTTTGGCGACAATTGTAGTCAAAATCCTATGCGACAGAAATCCTCAAGCGACATTGCCTATTCAAAACAGTAATAAGCCAGTTCTAACTTGAAGGGTTTTATGCTGTGGTCTAGTGGTCTCAAAGGTTACTCATAAATCAGATAAAATTGCAAGAAAACTGATAGTATAGCTATGCGTTACAGTAATGAGAGGCCCATGCGTCTGAGTAACTTGCAAGTTTTAGTCATGACGGATATTGTTATGCGACTATATACTTTGGTGGCTATGTTTCTTACAGATTTATGTAGCTGGAACCTCTTTATATATTTATGAAGTTTCATCTTCTTAAAGTGCTACTAATTGCACAGTGGTTTATCTTGGCAAATTCATGTGTGGCATACAATGGTGGTGTTGATGAACGTGTCGGTTTGGCTCTGTGGTCGAACGGATCGAGAACAATATGTTGGATCTGCTGGGTGCTCGACTGACGGGAACGAATAAAAAGGTAGCAAGGAGGGTTAAGACTGTTCGGTTGGCGAGAACGGATTAATGTAGCAAGGTGCTAAAGTTATTTGGCTAGCGAAAACGAGCTAAGCTGAAAATTGTTTGATTGTTTCTCGTTTCCGCAGGTTGAGCCCTCAAATAGAAGGTGACAATAGAGTTGACAATTTAGTCCCACATCGGTTAGGAAGTGGGATCATGTTGTGTAGATAATTTAAATTGGTTCATACCTTACATGAGAATTCTCTTTTTAAGACATATGGAGCCAATTCAATATCGCACCCCCTGGATCAACTCCGGTTCGGATCACACTGCGTTTCCAACAATTAACAAAATGCTTTGATGTCAGATATTCAAGAGCAGTCCCATTATGCATCATCTGAGTATCTAAACAAAAGAACTTACTTTGTCACTCGATGGATTTAATCCTGTTCCACGATTCTTGGAGCACCTGCTCTTTCTCAAATGAATCTCAGCAGGCTTGTTTCTTTGCGCACTAAGCCCACTTCAAGCCTTTGAAGACGCTCTAAGCAAGGAGCAACGCGGTCTTCCTTAACAGTTTCTGCTGCTGTATGATCATTATTTGAAACAGGAACAACAATTTGGGAGGGATGGATGGTTTCCAACCTTCCTTCACGTCTACAACCTAGAACACTGATAAAAGACGGGACCTTCACCAGAAACATTTCCAGTTCTCTCCAGCCCTAAAGGCGAGAGCAGCAGCAGTTTATACATTAAAGCAATGAGTCTAGGTATGAGTAGTTCCGATCCGACATTTGTTGTACTGGAGGAGACTACCATAGGTACGATCACATATACCGACATAGAGGGCCTTAGTATCAGGGCTGAAAGACATGCCGGAGATCTCACCAAAGAAATCAAGCTCCTGTCGCTTCTTATATCCACCTCCCACATCAAAGACGTGAACAAAGTCAGCAGGTTCTGCCATTGCCATGAACTGGCCATCAGACGTGAAGCGGATTGATCTAATTGCTCCTATGTTGCCTCTAAAGACCGCAAGCGATTTCGACAGGTTACGGGTATCCCAAAGCCGGCAGGTCTTGTCCTGGTTGCCAGTGGCAAATGTACGACCGTCAGGATGCCAAGCCGATGCAAATGAGTAGTCCTTGTGGCCATGCAACTCCTGAACAGTCTGAAAGAAAACATAACATGTTAGAAAGAATAATTTTCTTTGGCAACCTTTATTCTTTGTCCTTGAGCTCATCATCACTGCAAAGAAAAAAGTTAACTAAACACAGAGTCCAATTACCTTTCCATTATGAGCGTCCACCAGTAGTCCATCAGGGTTATCCCCCACTATGGCAAGAAGCTTTCTGTCAGGACTAAGTGACGTATGCTACACATAGAATAACATTTAAGAATTAGGCACCGGACTCGTATTTTTTCTATCTAGCATCTAAGGGAATGCTGTTGTCGTAGAATGTGAACCGACATGCTTCTCAGGTTATCAAGTCCCGGTAAATATGCCAAATATAAAATAAGAAGTAAAACACAGGCAGTCAAGAATTGTACACCTTGTATATGTGGCCTCGCAAAACATTAAACTCCATAAAAAGTGCAAATTCTGGTAACACCCTTGTTGTTGTGAGAGGAATTTATGGACGTTTAAAAATACAAAGGGGGGCAAAGACGGACAGAATTCGAGGGTTTCCAAATGGGATAATTTAGCAAATACCCCCATTCCAAATATTAAAACTAGCATATACCCCCACTATTTATTTTATTTAGCAAATACCCCCACTCCTATGTAAAATAGTGGGGGTATATCTTAAATTTTTATTATTTTATATCAAAAATGGGGGTATTTGTTAGATAAATAAAATAGTGGGGGTATATGCTAATTTCAACATTTAGAATGGGGGCATTTGCTAAATTATCCCTTTCCAAAAGGAAAACAGAAGGCATATGACTCGAGGGCTCAAACTCAAATACCCGGGTGTCTATTTTTCTACAGACCAACAAGACCCAGCACCTAGCCACCAAATTAAGGTAGGTTCACTACAATTTCTTAATTCACTTTATAATATTCAGTTCTTTGTTGTTTTTGCTCCTATTTGGTCATTACCAGAATTAATTAATGTTCTTCACTTTATACAGATAAATCAAATGTACTCGGTTGTCACATAAATTTAGCTTTGTGAAGTAAGCCACAATTAAGATGCCTAACCAAATACCTAAAATGCCATGAAAGAAAGCTTACATTTACTGGCCAATTAAAACGGAGATGTTTGGAAAGTTGAAACTTCTCCACGTCAAAGTCTCGAACTCCACAATCATTATTCGAAGCCAAGAAGTGCACGGAACCGCTGAATAATTTCAAAAATGGAATGAAATTAAGGATTAGCTGCAAATGCATTAAAATAGATGAGAGTCAAATACAAGAAGAGACAAAATCAAGTACCTGGAGCTGTCATAAATATCAACGGCGTTTGTGATTGCATTCTCATCATATGTCGTCCGGCAACAATAGCTTATTCCCTCCCGATCCAGATACTACTTGCCACAAAAAAGATTACAGAAAAAAAAAAAAATCTTAAGCCATCACCAACAATTTGATAAACTGTGAAGGCAACTTGCCAAAGGCAGGTGCATCAATTGATCCATAATTTATTAAGTTGCAGAGAAATTCACCAATTGAAGCCACTGAAGAGAGTGAATCAGCAAGCAAACCATTTAAAAAAGTTCGGTCAAGATATACATATAAAAAATTAATGTACTTAATATCTTTAGGAAGGAGTTCCAGACCAAAAACATTGTTACTGTTTACTAGCATAGCCACTGAGCAACAGAACCAAATCATGCAATGGAACAGCTGAGCAAGGATGATCTATATATATTTCACACTGTCATCGAGACTAATGCAATTACCTATAGCAAATTGTATCACTGACCTCTTCATCTAGACTCCTATAGTCTAGAGCAGGGGCGGACCCAGAAATTGTTAAGCAGGTACCGAAAATACCTTAAGCCAAAAAGATAAAGGGGGCAGGGGGTGGTAAAACCATGTACACTTATCATCTAGGCTACCAATCACTTGTGAATTTTTACCAACTAGCTTGGACGATGATGATGATGTACAAGAAGTAACAAGCAATTAAACAATTAGCATCTAGCCACTATTTTTTGTAAAGCCTTATTGCATCTTAACATGTGCGACGGAGACCAATCGACGCACCAGTTAGTAAGTAGTGATACACTATTTGTCAAGTAGAGCTAAGGTAGACCTAAGAGAACTTGGATTGAAAATGTGAGAAGGGTCTAGCTTTGCTAAAGTGAGAGATGGCCCTTCCAAAGCTGAATGGAAGATGAACATTCATGTAGCTGACCCCAAAATTTTAAGATAAATAAAACACTGCAAGGAGGCATGGGGATCCTCTCAATCTCATATGCTTGATGTTTCTACCAAATATTTGCAAAGTAATCTGCATTTTAAAATGTTGAGAGCTAAAGAATAGATGTGATATTTTCCAGAAGAAGATAAAATGTCGTACAACGTGAACAGAGAGAAGTTGCTGATCAGGTTAAAAGGTTTTGACATTCGTGAATGTTATACGGCATAGCAATCCGTCCATCCCACCAAAAAAGAGAACTGGCTGGCAAAAATCTCTAGCAGTCATTTAATCAAATTGGAACCTTGAATATATTTTACATACACAACAATCTGTATAGTTAAAGGTGATACAAGTCATGCAATAGCACATTGAAACATTAATAGTATCCGTGTATAGGTGTCAAGTCATCAATTATCATAGATTATGTTTTCAAACCCACATTGTTCCATTTCTGAAACTTCCAATATATGAATGAGCAAGCTTGTGCTCGTGCCAAGCAACAAAATATACATCCAAGGACCACAAGATGGCAGGACTATACTAACTCCAAAATTTCATGCACAAATAATTTGTATCCACTGCCACAAATAATTAGTAAATTTCAAAAATCTTGAATAGAAACCTGAAAGATTAATGAGAATAACTACTTTACAAATAAGTTCTCCTTGAAATCCACCAGCTATGAGTAAGTTATCCCTTACTGCAAACGTACTAACTCGAGTCCGAGAAAAACCTTCTAATAAACTCCCTGGGTGTTTCTGTAAAAAGCGAAGCAAATGTTTGTTATAAGCCTCATTCAGTAACACAGCACAAGTTAAGCAAGCAGGAAATGCCACAAAAAGGTAGAAGAAATAGCATGTACCTCACGTGGTGCTATGTGTCCTTCCATGTTCATGATTTCACACTTTTCACGAGTTAATGCTGACCAATGCATTACAGAGAGTCTACTATATAATAGAAAACTGGAAATTGCTGGAAAAACTCAATTTCGGAATTGATTTTTATAAAAAATCCACCCGCAGGATGGATTTTATGAAATATCCAGAATTATATATTTCCTCCTTAAATATTCCAAGATTTCCTTTAGATCCTCTGTATTTACAAAATTGTCATTTTGATAATACCATAACTATTCCTTCGCACAAACTCAGATTTGGATTACGATTCTCGTCTTATTCTTCTTCTTCATGAGAGATCTGAATTTCATTGCTCTCATCTTCAGCAGAGATCGCAAAAATCGTTCGTAGTTCACTGTGTTTTTCTTCAGTCGAACTTCGATCATCGCTCATCACCATCATCATCATCCCTGGAGAGATTTGAAGTTTTCCGACGATTAGGCCAATTGTGGAGAGAAGATTTTTTTTCTTCTTTTCCACAAGAGTTAGCATCGTTTGAAAGAAGAACGAAACTCTTTATTCCTGACAAATCTTTTTTTACAAAAAAATAAAAAAATATGTTTGTTCTCCATCACTCTCTGTGATTTTAACACGGATAATTGATTTTCCGTGATTTTAACACGGAGAATGACCATTCTCCATGATTTTAAGAATGGAGAATGGCCATTCTCCGTGTTAAAATGACGGAGAAATGACATTCTCCGTCATTTTAGCACGGAGAATGACCATTCTCCGTGGTTTTAACACGGAGAATGGTCAATCTCCGTGTTAAAACCACAATTCTCCGTTCTTAAATCATGGAGAATGACCATTCTCCGTTATTTTAACATGGAGAATGACAATTTTTCGTGGTTTTAACACATAGAATGACCATTCTCCGTATTAAAATGACGGAGAATTCTCCATGATTTTAAGAACGAAAATGACAATTATTCGTGGTTTTAACACGGAGAATGACCATTCTCCTGCATTTTAAGAAGGAGAATGGCCATTCTCCATGATATTAACACGGATAATGATCATTCTCCGTAATTTTAGCAAGGTAAATGGTCATTCTCCGTGATTTTAAGAACGGAGAATGACCATTCTCCGTGATTTCTATTACGGAGAATGACAATTCGGTCACGCCCCAGAACCAGAATACTAGCAAGAGGGAACAAACAAGGCCAGGTACGCAATTCCAAAGTACACCAGTACTCTGAAATTACGTATAAGCTGTCAAGACATGAGGGTTACTCCTACAAGCCAACAATCGATCCTAGGTTAAACAATCCTAGGTATCTCAATCACAAGCAATTATACAAGGAGCAAGAAGTATGATCATCAGACATACAATAGTAAAGTGTCTCAAACCATATATACATGGATGATCATGAAGCTAGTAATTCAAAATGGAGAACTATCAAGAGTAATAGTCACACATGATAAACTCTAGCTATAGTCTAGAATACGCACATCATGTTTTGGCCCGTAGGCTAAATGTTAAGATCCAAAAACACGAGCTAAACACGTGCTCGGAGGCTAAACACCACAAAAAATAATGTACATATCAAGTGGGAGAATAAAACAAGAAACCCACTCAGGTACTCTGGCGATCCGGTTGGACACCGTCGAGTAGATGGTACGGATGATCCTCTGGGCTCCTCTATCAGATCTGGCCAAACAAAACCAGTAGGGTCAGACCCCAAATAGCAAGTACCACAAAGGAAGCCAAACTATGAACTAAAATCAGCAATAGCTAACATATCAATGGTTAGAGATATAATTAAGTAAAAACAGATCGAGACTCATGCACTACTAATGCACTTATCCCAAACCTAGAAAGACAAAAAGTAAAGCATCTTAGAGCATAAGGTAATTAACATGTGACATAATATAAAATGTAGACATGTTAAGTAAACTGAAGCTTGAGAGTAAAAATAAACTGAACATGTGAGCTTGTGAAATAGCAGGGTCATGAGCGTATGGTGACTCGGCATAGGGATCATGTATAGCTTGTGAGATAACTGAACATGTGATCGTGTGGGATAACTAGAGCATAAGAGCATGTGGGATAACTAGAGCACGAGAGCATGTGGGAACTATATAGAACGACAATTATAGGATGACTTAGGAACTATTCCGGAAGTCAAGTTACAACCCGTAAACCAAACAAGGACCGGGGTTGTAACCCTTCTCCTGAACAGAACTTAGTCTCTAATTATTGTACAACATAGGGATCATGTAGAACGTGTGAGTACTGAATAGGACGACAAATGATAAGATGACTTGGGAGCTATTTCGGAAGCCAATATACAACCCGTAAACCAAATAAGGACCGGGGTTGTAACCCTTCTCCTGAACAGAACTCAGCTTCCGATCATTTATCAACAAAAGTAAGGCGTAAACAATAATGTACTGAAATAAACATACGGACACTACCTAGATAAAACTAGACTGGACTGGACTGACTCCATCCATCATTCACGGCCAAGCAATAAGTACGGCTTGCTACTTTAACTAACTAGGGTTATCACAAGCCTAGTTACTAACAAGGTGCAACGAGATATTCCCACAGTCACAAGCCCTGCAGCTATCCAGGTTATCCAGACGTAAGTTACATGAATTTATAGTAGATACATCGCCCATGAGACAAATATATCCCACGTATATATAATAGTGGGTACATCTGTCACGCCCCAGAACCAGAATACTGGAGAGCGGGGGCAAACACAGCCAGCTACGTATATTGGAATGGAAACCACCTCGATATACGGTCACGGCTGTCTAGAAATATGAGGGTTTACTACAAGCCAAAGGTCTCTTATGGTCAAGCCTATTGTCTCAATCTCAAGCAAGTAATATAATTGCAAGATGTTTGACCACCAAATATACAATAAAAGGCGTCTCAAATATTACATATCAGCTGATCATGAAGCTAGTCGTACAAAATGCTAGGACTAGCAAGAGTTAAGTCATACATGATCAACCCTAGGATTTGTTAATCATGTTTACAGCCCGTAGGCAGACAGTAAGTAAAGTGCATCGAGCTAACAGGTACCCGTCGGCTAAACGCCTCAAAAGAATAATTTTACAATAGAGTGAGCAAAACAAAATAGAAAACCCACTCGTAACCCGGGTTCCTTCTAGTCGCCACCATTGGGCTGGAAGCTTGGTAGATCCTCGGGAGCTGCTCCGAAATCTGGCCACACAAAACCAGCTGGGTCAACCCCAGAAAGAGCAAGTGCCACAAGGGGGCCACGAAATAAGAACAAAGCCAGCAATCAGTACAAGAAAATCTAATATTAAAATTAAAACTTACGAAAACATGGCAGGGTGATATACGACGAGATAACCATGGAACTATTCCGATAGCCAGGTTACAACCCGTAAACCAAACAAGGACCGGGGTTGTAACCCTTCGTCTGAACAGAACTTGGTTTCCCACCATTTATCGGCAAGATAATAATGCAAGAAATCAAGGCAGGGAGCAATCTTGTACTGGATACCTCATTCAATCAATCACGGCCAAGCAGATACTACGGCTTACTACTTTAACTAACTAGGGTTATCACAGGCCTAATTACTAACAAGATGCAGTGAGATTGTTCTACAGCCACAAGCCCTGCAGACCATCCAGGCTACCCAGGACGAAAGATTAGGGTTGAATTCAGGTGGGTACATCGTCCGGGAGACAAATGTACCCTTAGGTGACTTAGAGGGTGCAACACGCGACGGTGTACTGGAAATGTGCCCTACTCGACGGCAGGCTACAGATCCCAAGAGCGCCCAGGTAATGGGATTGCCTATAGCTGTGTCATCTCTTCATGACTACTGAGTTATTCTAGTTATTAACCTTAATCCGTTTTGGTAGGTACTCCTGACCGTGGTACTCAGGAGTCCCATCCTAGACATGATGCAAGACTGGACAAGTGGATTAACAAGCAAGCAAGAAAGAACCACCCACGGTGTCAAGGCAGGTCAAGCTAGGTTATCAAGTCATGTCAAGTCAGGAGTGCGCCGCCACGGGCCACTATCAAGTTATCAAGATAAATCATGTCAGGGTACTTGTCAGGAGTACGCCACCACGGATCACTGTCGTGTTATGCTAGTTCCTTGTCATACCATGCCATGTACAATAGTCATTCCAAATATGTTAAGTAAAAATAAAGTTCATGACAAAAGGCGTAAGGATATAAAATGGGCATAAAATATCTAATAAAATATCAAAATACAGGGTTATAGAAGAGCCAAGCTTAAAGAAATAAAACCAAAGCTCCAAGAGCCAATGGTTAAGCAAGGGGTCAAGGGGCAGTAGCGTACGAAAAAGTCACGCACGCTGAGAGCAGCGTAGGTGAAAAGTCACGCACGCTGCAGGGAGCAGCGTAGGTGAAAAGTCACGCACGCTGAGAGAGCAGCGTAGGTGAAAAGTCACGCACGCTACAGGGAGCAGCGTAGGTGAAAAGTCACGCACGCTGAGAGAGCAGCGTAGGTGAAAAGTCACGCACGCTACAGGGAGCAGCGTAGGTGAAAAGTCACGCACGCTACAGGGAACAGCGTAGGTGAAAAGTCACGCACGCTGAGAGAGCAGCGTAGGTGAAAAGTCACGCACGCTACATGGAGCAGCGTAGGTAAAAAGTCACGCACGCTGAGAGAGCAGCGTAGGTGAAAAGTCACGCACGCTACAGGAAGACACGCTTCCAACAGGAAGCGTACCCAAGCCAGCGTACGCAGCACTAAAGAGCGTGCGTAGCTCAGGGTGCGTAAGCTAAATAGCTCTGCACACTGCTCACTGTCTTCTCCAAACAGCAAGAACACCATGGTTGAACTCAAGGCTACACAGCATCATAACTTGGCCATCCGAACTCTAAATCCGGATTTCCAAAGTTCCAACTTGGGTAGAATTGAATGCTCTTCCACTTGGAAACACCAAAACCCATGAAAATCCAACTTAAAGAGATCAAACCATGCAAAATTCGAAAATAGAAATAACTTAGATCTAGAGCAAAGGAGACTTCAAATCACAAAACACCAAGTTCTAATGTTGATCACCATGTCCTAATCTAGCAAATGAACCAAGAAAATAGGGCTCTCATGAAGTGGCAAGGTGCACTTGCCTAGGGTTAGGAGAGTTGTGGAGGAAGGAGAAGAAGAAGAAGAAGGAAATTAATGGTGGAAGTTATGAGGAGAGAGAGTGGTAGGTGGGGATATAAAGAGGGGGAGTTGTGGTGGGTTGAGGGGGTAGCATAGGTTACGGTGATCCACACATAATAAACCAAATCAAACCAACCCAATCCAACCAATTAAAACCGAACCATGCCAAAAACCCAAAATACGAGAAATACCGAAATTCCACAAGTTGAAAAAAATAAAAATACATGCCAAAATCCAGATACGAGTATAAATACGAAATACGAGAAATACGGGAAAATGAGGGTGTCAACTCTACCCACCTTAAAAGAATTCCGTCCTCGAAATTTAATCAAGGAGCTAGAGATTGCCACGACAAGCTACACTAAGCACATACAAGCTACACTAAGCAGTCCAATCATACAATCATACAATGCAAGTAAGGAAGGGAAAATGTAAGGCATAAGAAAGATATTATACCTCACGAGTCAAACAGGTAGGGATATGACGATCGGATGTCGTCCTCACGCTCCCATGTTGACTCACCTAGAGAGTGATGACCCCAAGCAACACGGACTAACTTAATAGTCTTGTTCTTGAGTATCTTCTCCCTCCGGTCCAATATAGATATAGGCCTCTCCTCATACGAAAGGTTGGTACCAACAACCAATTTCGAATGGTCTAGGATGTGGCTCGGGTCCGGGATATACCGTCGTAATTGGGACACATGGAATACATCATGCACCTCACTTAGCGACGGCGGAAGAGCGAGACGATAGGATACATCTCCTACTCGCTCTAGAATATCGAACGGCCCTATATACCTAGGACTAAGCTTTCCCCGCACGCCAAAGCGAATGACGCCGCGGTTAGGCGAGATCCTAAGGAATACATGGTCGCTGACAGTAAATTCTAAGGGACGCCGATGAGCATCGGCCCAATGGCGCTGGCGGTCCTGGGCAACTCGGAGGTGATCTCTGACCTTCCTGACCACTTCAATCGTCTGGGAAATCAATTCGGGTCCGAGCATCTGCCTCTCTCCGACATCGTCCCATGCTAGCGGGGATCTGCACTTCCTGCCATAAAGAGCCTCGAAGGGTGCCATCTGGATACTAGCCTGATAACTGTTGTTGTACGAGAATTCTACCAGGTGCAGATGATTCTTCCATAAACCACCGAAGTCAAGGGTACAGGATCTCAACATATCTTCAAGGGTCTGGATTGTGCGCTCTGACTGACCATCCGTCTGCGGGTGATAAGCTGAGCTGAACTGGAGACGAGTCCCCAAACTCTTCTGTAAGCTGCGCCAAAAGTGTGAGGTGAATCTTGAATCCCTGTCCGAGGTGATGCTGACTGGCACACCGTAAAGCCTGACGATCTGCCTGAGATACATCTCTGCTAACTGCGTCGTCGACTGCCCAACTCTGAATGGGAGAAAGTGTGCCACCTTGGTAAGCCTGTCCACAATTACCCAAATAGCATCTCTGCCGGCCAGAGATCTGGGCAATCCGGTCACGAAATCCATGGTTATATGCTCCCATTTCCATTCTGGGATCGATAAGGGTTGAAGAAGTCCAGCGGGCCTCTGATGTTCAGCTTTAACCTGTTGGCAAACCAAACATCGAGAGACAAACCGGGCTATCTCCCGCTTCATGCCATTCCACCAGAAATGCTGACGAATATCACGGTACATCTTCGTACCACCCGGATGAATAGAATATTGTGAACTGTGGGCTTCTGCCATGACTTCCTGTCTGATATCTCCACTGGGTACACAAAGACGAGTGCCGTGCCGAAGTGTACCGTCTTCATGGATACATAACTCTGGCCTTCTTCCTGCTTCACACTCTGCTCTGAGTCGCTGGATCTTGGAATCTGTTGACTGCGCCACCCGGATTCTCTCAACTACGCTGGACTGAACCTGTAGGCTGGCCATCAATGCCACGCTGGTTGGAAGAACCACTTCAATTCCCATCTTCTGAAGATCTGCCAATAACTCTGGTTATGCCGTCAGGAGATAAACTCCGGCTCTCCTGCTCAATGCATCTGCTACAACGTTAGCCTTCCCGGGATGATACTGCAAATCTACATCATAGTCCACCAGTAGCTCGAGCCATCTTCTCTGCCGCATATTAAGGTCCTTCTGGGTGAAAACATACTTCAGGCTCTTATGATCAGTAAAGATCTCTACTCTATCTCCGTACAAGTAGTGTCTCTACAACTTCAAAGCAAACACTACCGCCGCCAATTCTAAGTCGTAGGTCGGGTAATTCTTCTCATGATCACGAAGTTGGCGTGACGCATAAGATAATACCTTCCCATGCTGCATCAAGACACACCCCAATCCTTTGCCTGAAGCGTCGCAATAAACTGTGAATCCTCCGATCCCATCTGGAAGGGTGAGAATGGGAGCCGTTATCAAACTCGCTTCAACTTCTCAAATGATTCCTGACACTCTCCTGTCCAAACAAACGGCACATCCTTGCGGGTCAACTGGGTCATCGGCGCTGAAATCCTTGCGAAATCTGAAACGAACCGCCGGTAGTAGCCGGCCAATCCAAGGAAGCTGCGAACCTCTGCCACTGAGCTGGGTACCGGCCATGACTCGATAGCCACAATCTTCTGGGGATCCACTTCCACTCCTCCTCGGGTAATGATGTGACCCAAGTACGAAATGCGATCGAGCCAGAACTCGCATTTACTGAACTTGGCGTACAACTGATGCTCCCGAAGCGTCTGAAGGACGACTCTGAGATGCTGCTCATGCTCTGCTTCACTCTTGCTGTAGACCAGGATGTCATCTAGGAACACGATCACAAATTGATCCAAGTAAGGCATGAAAATGCGATTCATGAGGTCCATGAATACGGCCGGCGCATTGGTCGCTCCAAAGGGCATAACAAGGAACTCCCAATGTCCATACCTCGATCTGAATACTGTCTTCGGGATGTCCTGCTCTCTGACTCTGATCTGGTGGCATCCCGACCGCAAGTCGATCTTCGAGAACACTGAAGCCCCTTTGAGCTGATCAAATAAGTTATCTATCCTCGAAAGAGGGTATCTGTTCTTGATTGTCACCGAATTCAAGGTACGATAATCAACACATAGCCTGGACGTACCATCCTTCTTTTTCACAAGAAGCATCTGGGCTCCCCAAGGCGATCCACTCGCACGGATGAATCCCTTGGTCCTCAGTTCTTCAATCATCTTGTATAAAATCTCCAATTTCGGAATTGATTTTTATAAAAAATCCACCCGCAGGATAGATTTTATGAAATATCCAGAATTATATATTTCCTCCTTAAATATTCCAAGATTTCCTTTAGATCCTCTGTATTTACAAAATTGTCATTTTGATAATACCATAACTACTCCTTCGCACAAACTCAGATTTGGATTACGATTCTCGTCTTATTCTTCTTCTTCATGAGAGATCTGAATTTCATTGCTCTCATCTTCAGCAGAGATCGCAAAAATCGTTCGTAGTTCACTGTGTTTTTCTTCAGTCGAACTTCGATCATCGCTCATCACCATCATCATCATCCCTGGAGAGATTTGAAGTTTTCCGACGATTAGGCCAATTGTGGAGAGAAGATTTTTTTTCTTCTTTTTCACAAGAGTTAGCATCGTTTGAAAGAAGAACGAAACTCTTTATTCCTGACAAATCTTTTTTTACAAAAAAATAAAAAAATATGTTTGTTCTCCATCATTCTCTGTGATTTTAACACGGATAATTGATTGCCATTCTCCGTGTTAAAATGACGGAGAATGGACATTCTCCGTCATTTTAGCACGGAGAATGACCATTCTCCATGGTTTTAACACGGAGAATGGTCAATCTCCGTGTTAAAACCACAATTCTCCGTTCTTAAATCATGGAGAATGACCATTCTCCGTTATTTTAACATGGAGAATGACAATTTTTCGTGGTTTTAACACAGAGAATGACCATTCTCCGTATTAAAATGACGGAGAATTCTCCATGATTTTAAGAACGAAAATGATAATTATTCGTAGTTTTAACACGGAGAATGACCATTCTCCTGCATTTTAAGAAGGAGAATGGCCATTCTCCATGATATTAACACGGATAATGATCATTCTCCGTAATTTTAGCAAGGTAAATGGTCATTCTCCGTGATTTTAAGAACGGAGAATGACCATTCTCCGTGATTTCTATTACGGAGAATGACAATTCGGTCACGCCCCAGAACCAGAATACTAGCAAGAGGGAACAAACAAGGCCAGGTACGCAATTCCAAAGTACACCAGTACTCTGAAATTACGTATAAGCTGTCAAGACATGAGGGTTACTCCTACAAGCCAACAATCGATCCTAGGTTAAACAATCCTAGGTATCTCAATCACAAGCAATTATACAAGGAGCAAGAAGTATGATCATCAGACATACAATAGTAAAGTGTCTCAAACCATATATACATGGATGATCATGAAGCTAGTAATTCAAAATGGAGAACTATCAAGAGTAATAGTCACACATGATAAACTCTAGCTATAGTCTAGAATACGCACATCATGTTTTGGCCCGTAGGCTAAATGTTAAGATCCAAAAACACGAGCTAAACACGTGCTCGGAGGCTAAACACCACAAAAAATAATGTACATATCAAGTGGGAGAATAAAACAAGAAACCCACTCAGGTACTCTGGCGATCCGGTTGGACACCGTCGAGTAGATGGTACGGATGATCCTCTGGGCTCCTCTATCAGATCTGGCCAAACAAAACCAGTAGGGTCAGACCCCAAATAGCAAGTACCACAAAGGAAGCCAAACTATGAACTAAAATCAGCAATAGCTAACATATCAATGGTTAGAGATATAATTAAGTAAAAACAGATCGAGACTCATGCACTACTAATGCACTTATCCCAAACCTAGAAAGACAAAAAGTAAAGCATCTTAGAGCATAAGGTAATTAACATGTGACATAATATAAAATGTAGACATGTTAAGTAAACTGAAGCTTGAGAGTAAAAATAAACTGAACATGTGAGCTTGTGAAATAGCAGGGTCATGAGCGTATGGTGACTCGGCATAGGGATCATGTATAGCTTGTGAGATAACTGAACATGTGATCGTGTGGGATAACTAGAGCATAAGAGCATGTGGGATAACTAGAGCACGAGAGCATGTGGGAACTATATAGAACGACAATTATAGGATGACTTAGGAACTATTCCGAAAGTCAAGTTACAACCCGTAAACCAAACAAGGACCGGAGTTGTAACCCTTCTCCTGAACAGAACTTAGTCTCTAATTGTTGTACAACATAGGGATCATGTAGAACGCGTGAGTACTGAATAGGACGACAAATGATAAGATGACTTGGGAGCTATTTCGGAAGCCAATATACAACCCGTAAACCAAATAAGGACCGGGGTTGTAACCCTTCTCCTGAACAGAACTCAGCTTCCGATCATTTATCAACAAAAGTAAGGCGTAAACAATAATGTACTGAAATAAACATACGGACACTACCTAGATAAAACTAGACTGGACTGGACTGACTCCATCCATCATTCACGGCCAAGCAATAAGTACGGCTTGCTACTTTAACTAACTAGGGTTATCACAAGCCTAGTTACTAACAAGGTGCAACGAGATATTCCCACAGTCACAAGCCCTGCAGCTATCCAGGTTATCCAGACGTAAGTTACATGAATTTATAGTAGATACATCGCCCATGAGACAAATATATCCCACGTATATATAATAGTGGGTACATCTGTCACGCCCCAGAACCAGAATACTGGAGAGCGGGGGCAAACACAGCCAGCTACGTATATTGGAATGGAAACCACCTCGATATACGGTCACGGCTGTCTAGAAATATGAGGGTTTACTACAAGCCAAAGGTCTCTTATGGTCAAGCCTATTGTCGCAATCTCAAGCAAGTAATATAATTGTAAGATGTTTGACCACCAAATATACAATAAAAGGCGTCTCAAATATTACATATCAGCTGATCATGAAGCTAGTCGTACAAAATGCTAGGACTAGCAAGAGTTAAGTCATACATGATCAACCCTAGGATTTGTTAATCATGTTTACAGCCCGTAGGCAGACAGTAAGTAAAGTGCATCGAGCTAACAGGTACCCGTCGGCTAAACGCCTCAAAAGAATAATTTTACAATAGAGTGAGCAAAACAAAATAGAAAATCCACTCGTAGCCCGGGTTCCTTCTAGTCGCCACCATTGGGCTGGAAGCTTGGTAGATCCTCGGGAGCTGCTCCGAAATCTGGCCACACAAAACCAGCTGGGTCAACCCCAGAAAGAGCAAGTGCCACAAGGGGGCCACGAAATAAGAACAAAGCCAGCAATCAGTACAAGAAAATCTAATATTAAAATTAAAACTTACGAAAACATGGCAGGGTGATATACGACGAGATAACCATGGAACTATTCCGATAGCCAGGTTACAACCCGTAAACCAAACAAGGACCGGGGTTGTAACCCTTCGTCTGAACAGAACTTGGTTTCCCACCATTTATCGGCAAGATAATAATGCAAGAAATCAAGGCAGGGAGCAATCTTGTACTGGATACCTCATTCAATCAATCACGGCCAAGCAGATACTACGGCTTACTACTTTAACTAACTAGGGTTATCACAGGCCTAATTACTAACAAGATGCAGTGAGATTGTTCTACAGCCACAAGCCCTGCAGACCATCCAGGCTACCCAGAACGAAAGATTAGGGTTGAATTCAGGTGGGTACATCGTCCGGGAGACAAATGTACCCTTAGGTGACTTAGAGGGTGCAACACGCGACGGTGTACTGGAAATGTGCCCTACTCGACGACAGGCTACAGATCCCAAGAGCGCCCAGGTAATGGGATTGCCTATAGCTGTGTCATCTCTTCATGACTACTGAGTTATTCTAGTTATTAACCTTAATCCATTTTGGTAGGTACTCCTGACCGTGGTACTCAGGAGTCCCATCCTAGACATGATGCAAGACTGGACAAGTGGATTAACAAGCAAGCAAGAAAGAACCACCCACGGTGTCAAGGCAGGTCAAGCTAGGTTATCAAGTCATGTCAAGTCAGGAGTGCGCTGCCACGGGCCACTATCAAGTTATCAAGATAAATCATGTCAGGGTACTTGTCAGGAGTACGCCACCACGGATCACTGTCGTGTTATGCTAGTTCCTTGTCATACCATGCCATGTACAATAGTCATTCCAAATATGTTAAGTAAAAATAAAGTTCATGACAAAAGGCGTAAGGATATAAAATGGGCATAAAATATCTAATAAAATATCAAAATACAGGGTTATAGAAGAGCCAAGCTTAATAAATAAAACCAAAGCTCCAAGAGCCAATGGTTAAGCAAGGGGTCAAGGGGCAGTAGCGTACGAAAAAGTCACGCACGCTGAGAGCAGCGTAGGTGAAAAGTCACGCACGCTGCAGGGAGCAGCGTAGGTGAAAAGTCACGCACGCTGAGAGAGCAGCGTAGGTGAAAAGTCACGCACGCTACAGGGAGCAGTGTAGGTGAAAAGTCACGCACGCTGAGAGAGCAGTGTAGGTGAAAAGTCACGCACGCTATAGGGAGCAGCGTAGGTAAAAAGTCACGCACGCTACAGGGAACAGCGTAGGTGAAAAGTCACGCACGCTGAGAGAGCAGCGTAGGTGAAAAGTCACGCACGCTACAGGGAGCAGCGTAGGTAAAAAGTCACGCACGCTGAGAGAGCAGCGTAGGTGAAAAGTCACGCACGCTACAGGAAGACACGCTTCCAACAGGAAGCGTACCCAAGCCAGCGTACGCAGCACTAAAGAGCGTGCGTAGCTCAGGGTGCGTAAGCTAAATAGCTCTGCACACTGCTCACTGTCTTCTCCAAACAGCAAGAACACCATGGTTGAACTCAAGGCTACACAGCATCATAACTTGGCCATCCGAACTCTAAATTCGGATTTCCAAAGTTCCAACTTGGGTAGAATTGAATGCTCTTCCACTTGGAAACACCAAAACCCATGAAAATCTAACTTAAAGAGATCAAACCATGCAAAATCCGAAAATAGAAATAACTTAGATCTAGAGCAAAGGAGACTTCAAATCACAAAACACCAAGTTCTAATGTTGATCACCATGTCCTAATCTAGCAAATGAACCAAGAAAATAGGGCTCTCATGAAGTGGCAAGGTGCACTTGCCTAGGGTTAGGAGAGTTGTGGAGGAAGGAGAAGAAGAAGAAGAAGGAAATTAATGGTGGAAGTTATGAGGAGAGAGAGTGGTAGGTGGGGATATAAAGAGGGGGAGTTGTGGTGGGTTGAGGGGGTAGCATAGGTTACGGTGATCCACACATAATAAACCAAATCAAACCAACCCAATCCAACCAATTAAAACCGAACCATGCCAAAAACCCAAAATACGAGAAATACCGAAATTCCACAAGTTGAGAAAAATAAAAATACATGCCAAAATCCAGATACGAGTATAAATACGAAATACGAGAAATATGGAAAAATGAGGGTGTCAACTCTACCCACCTTAAAAGAATTCCGTCCTCGAAATTTAATCAAGGAGCTAGAGATTGCCACGACAAGCTACACTAAGCACATACAAGCTACACTAAGCAGTCCAATCATACAATCATACAATGCAAGTAAGGAAGGGAAAATGTAAGGCATAAGAAAGATATTATACCTCACGAGTCAAACAGGTAGGGATATGGCGATCGGATGTCGTCCTCACGCTCCCACGTTGACTCACCTAGAGAGTGATGACCCCAAGCAACACGGACTAACTTAATAGTCTTGTTCTTGAGTATCTTCTCCCTCCGGTCCAATATAGATATAGGCCTCTCCTCATACGAAAGGTTGGTACCAATAACCAATTTCGAATGGTCTAGGATGTGGCTCGGGTCCGGGATATACCATCGTAATTGGGACACATGGAATACATCATGCACCTCACTTAGCGACGGCGGAAGAGCGAGACGATAGGATACATCTCCTACTCGCTCTAGAATATCGAACGGCCCTATATACCTAGGACTAAGCTTTCCCCGCACGCCAAAGCGAATGACGCCGCGGTTAGGCGAGATCCTAAGGAATACATGGTCGCCGACAGTAAATTCTAAGGGACGCCGATGAGCATCGGCCCAATGGCGCTGGCGGTCCTGGGCAACTCGGAGGTGATCTCTGACCTTCCTGACCACTTCAATCGTCTGGGAAATCAATTCGGGTCCGAGCATCTGCCTCTCTCCGACATCGTCCCATGCTAGCGGGGATCTGCACTTCCTGCCATAAAGAGCCTCGAAGGGTGCCATCTGGATACTAGCCTGATAACTGTTGTTGTACGAGAATTCCACCAGGTACAGATGATTCTCTCATGAACCACCGAAGTCAAGGGTACAGGATCTCAACATATCTTCAAGGGTCTGGATTGTGCGCTCTGACTGACCATCCGTCTGCGGGTGATAAGCTGAGCTGAACTGGAGACGAGTCCCCAAACTCTTCTGTAAGCTGCGCCAAAAGTGTGAGGTGAATCTTGAATCCCTGTCCGAGGTGATGCTGACTGGCACACCGTAAAGCCTGACGATCTGCCTGAGATACATCTCTGCTAACTGCGCCGTCGACTGCCCAACTCTGAATGGGAGAAAGTGTGCCACCTTGGTAAGCCTGTCCACAATTACCCAAATAGCATCTCTGCCGGCCAGAGATCTGGGCAATCCGGTCACGAAATCCATGGTTATATGCTTCCATTTCCATTCTGGGATCGATAAGGGTTGAAGAAGTCCAGCGGGCCTCTGATGTTCAGCTTTAACCTGTTGGCAAACCAAACATCGATAGACAAACCGGGCTATCTCCCGCTTCATGCCATTCCACCAGAAATGCTGACGAATATCACGGTACATCTTCGTACCACCCGGATGAATAGAATATTGTGAACTGTGGGCTTCTGCCATGACTTCCTGTCTGATATCTCCACTGGGTACACAAAGACGAGTGCCGTACCGAAGTGTACCGTCTTCATGGATACATAACTCTGGCCTTCTTCCTGCTTCACACTCTGCTCTGAGTTGCTGGATCTTGGAATCTGTTGACTGCGCCACCCGGATTCTCTCAACTATGCTGGACTGAACCTGTAGGCTGGCCATCAATGCCACGCTGGTTGGAAGAACCACTTCAATTCCCATCTTCTGAAGATCTGCCAATAACTCTGGTTATGCCGTCAGGAGATAAACTCCGGCTCTCCTGCTCAATGCATCTGCTACAACGTTAGCCTTCCCGGGATGATACTGCAAATCTACATCATAGTCCACCAGTAGCTCGAGCCATCTTCTCTGCCGCATATTAAGGTCCTTCTGGGTGAAAACATACTTCAGGCTCTTATGATCAGTAAAGATCTCTACTCTATCTCCGTACAAGTAGTGTCTCTGCAACTTCAAAGCAAACACTACCGCCGCCAATTCTAAGTCGTAGGTCGGGTAATTCTTCTCATGATCACGAAGTTGGTGTGACGCATAAGATAATACCTTCCCATGCTGCATCAAGACACACCCCAATCCTTTGCCTGAAGCGTCGCAATAAACTGTGAATCCTTCGATCCCATCTGGAAGGGTGAGAATGGGAGCCGTTATCAAACCTCGCTTTAACTTCTCAAATGATTCCTGACACTCTCCTGTCCAAACAAATGGCACATCCTTGCGGGTCAACTGGGTCATCGGCGCTGAAATCCTTACGAAATCTGAAACGAACCGCCGGTAGTAGTCGGCCAATCCAAGGAAGCTGCGAACCTCTGCCACTGAGCTGGGTACCGGCCATGACTCGATAGCCACAATCTTCTGGGGATCCACTTCCACTCCTCCTCGGGTAATGATGTGACCCAAGTACGAAATGCGATCGAGCCAGAACTCGCATTTACTGAACTTGGCGTACAACTGATGCTCCCGAAGCGTCTGAAGGACGACTCTGAGATGCTGCTCATGCTCTGCTTCACTCTTGCTGTAGACCAGGATGTCATCTAGGAACACGATCACAAATTGATCCAAGTAAGGCATGAAAATGCGATTCATGAGGTCCATGAATACGGCCGGCACATTGGTCGCTCCAAAGGGCATAACAAGGAACTCCCAATGTCCATACCTCGATCTGAATGCTGTCTTCGGGATGTCCTGCTTTCTGACTCTGATCTGGTGGTATCCCGACCGCAAGTCGATCTTCGAGAACACTGAAGCCCCTTTGAGCTGATCAAACAAGTTATCTATCCTCGAAAGAGGGTATCTGTTCTTGATTGTCACCGAATTCAAGGTACGATAATCAACACATAGCCTGGACGTACCATCCTTCTTTTTCACAAGAAGCATCTGGGCTCCCCAAGGCGATCCACTCGCACGGATGAATCCCTTGGTCCTCAGTTCTTCAATCATCTTGTATAAAATCTCCAACTCTGAAGGCGCCATCCTGTAGACTCGCTCTGATACTGGTGCTGTCCCGGGAATCAAGTCTATAGTGAACTCAATCTCCCGTTCCGACGGCATCCCTGGAAGCTCCTCTGGAAAGACATCTGGAAACTCTTCAACTATCCGGGATAACTGCACTGCTGCTACTGCCATCCGCAATGCTGGGGAAGATGGGTCCACTGCGCCTCTGGAAAACGAAAACTCTGGCTCACCGGGGATACTAAAGATAACTCTGCCAATATGGCAGTCTATCCTAGCATACTGGTTCCTCAACCAATCCATGCCTAGGACTACATCATAGTCTGCCATAGAAAACTCTATGAATCTAGCGGAGAACTCCCTACCGCTAACTACGATCCGACACGAGAAAAATACTCGATCTACTCCCACAAGACCATTACCAGTAAGTATATTAAGCCTCACTGATAATGACTCGGGCTCCAATCCTATCTGTGTCGCGAATCGTGCAGACATGAATGAATGCGATGCACCAGAATCAAATAATACAGACGCTGGAGAGGAGTTGACGAGAATAGTACCTGCCACAACCTTACCTGGTGCAACTTTTTCTTCCATAGCCATCATCATGGCCTGACCTTGTCCTCTGGCTGCTGGTCCCCTCTGCTGGAAACCTCTCTGCCTATTCTGGGTCTGAGCTTTGGCTTGTGCATACTGCTGGGGGTGTTGTTGCTGGAATGCCTGAGACTGAGGCGGCAAGGGCCTTGAAGACTGCTGCTGAACTGGTACTGGGGCCGGTCCTCTCACCGAAGAGCTAGAAGGGTTGGTTGCTGATGAACCACCCCTATTCGGGCAAGCCCCAATCCTATGATCTGCTGTCCCACAAGCCAGGCACAATCCCTGCGCCCTGCGACAGTCTGCCACCACATGGCCTGGCTTCCCATAATGAGAACATCCCATCGCGGAAGCCTGCTTCTGCTTCTGCTGCTGCGGGTACGTCGGGGTCGAATGCTGAACTGACGTTACTGAGGCCGCCCGCCTCGGAGTTCCAATGGTCAATCCCCTAGCTGCCGGGGCTGGAGCTGATGATTGGTGCATCTGACTATGGGACCGCTTCCTACTTCCGGTCCTATCCACGATCCTCTGGGAGGTATACTCGTGCCTCCTAGCTGCTCTCAAGACTGCATCGAACGTCTGGTGCTCGAACTGATCAACCGCCAACAAGATCTCCAAATGCAGTCCTTGCTGGAACCGCTGGGCCCTATCAAACTCGATCGCCACCAAGGTGGAGGCAAACCTATTGAGTCTAGAAAACTCCGATGCATAACTGTCAACTGTTCTGCCTTCTTGCTTCAAGTTGGTAAATCTGGTCTGCAGGTCGTACCGAGCCACAACATCGAAATACTTCGTCTGGAATCTCTCTCTAAATACTGCCCAAGCAATGGGTGCCACTAATCCTATGGCTTGCGCCGCCCACCAACTGCGAGCTAAATCCAACAACTGCAGGCATACCACCGCCACCTTCTCATTCTCGGGTGTCCTAGCTGCTTCCAGAATCACCTCGGTATTCTGAAGCTATGCATCCGCGACAATCGCATCCTCGCTGCCGTCGAAGAAAGGAGGGTTCAAACGCTTGAAGCTGTTGGCCGCCTGGTTCCCTGGATGTCCGCCTCGAGTCAAAGCATCTTGAACTGTCTGGTGCAGGGCGTCGCTTCGACGATCCTGGGAAGCTATCAAGGTTATGATGAGGCCTACTAAGGTACCATCATCTGGCTCTGCGGGCTGGACGGGCCGAACTGGTGACTCTCCTCCAGTAGGCACAACTCTGGAGGCGACTCCGAAATGCTGGGCTTGATCCCCAGGTTGCTGCTGGTCCACGGAAGGTGCTCTTCCTTGCTGATCGGCAGGGTCAGGTACAGTGCCGCTGAAGAAGACGACACAGGGAAACAATAAGGAAGGACCAGGACAGATCAACGATACAAGCATGTAATCAGGGCAAGAATTTCAGGGATTTGAAAATACAGGCGGAGATCAAGGGCGAATACTGATTGAGACATCTATTCGGTAAACCCTCACATTTCTTGATTGACAAGACCTGCATGGGCCACCACTTAAACCGTGTCACGCCCCAGAACCAGAATACTGGAGAGCGGGGGCAGACACAGCCAGCTACGTATATTGGAATGGAAACCACCTCGATATACGGTCACGACTGTCTAGAAATATGAGGGTTTACTACAAGCCAACGGTCTCTTATGGTCAAGCCTATTGTCTCAATCTCAAGCAAGTAATATAATTGTAAGATGTTTGACCACCAAATATACAATAAAAGGCGTCCCAAATATTATATATCAGCTGATCATGAAGCTAGTCATACAAAATGCTAGGACTAGCAAGAGTTAAGTCATACATGATCAACCCTAGGATTTGTTAATCATGTTTACAGCCCGTAGGCAGACAGTAAGTAAAGTGCATCGAGCTAACAGGTGCCCGTCGGCTAAACGCCTCAAAAGAATAATTTTACAATAGAGTGAGCGAAACAAAATAGAAAACCCACTTGTAGCCCGGGTTCCTTCTAGTCGCCACCATTGGGCTGGAAACTTGGTAGATCCTCGGGAGCTGCTCCAAAATCTGGCAACACAAAACCAGCTGGGTCAACCCCAGAAAGAGCAAGTGCCACAAGGGGGCCACGAAATAAGAACAAAAGCCAGCAATCAGCACAAGAAAATCTAATATTAAAATTAAAACTTACGAAAATATGGCAGGGTGATATACGACGAGATAACCATGGAACTATTCCGATGGCCAGGTTACAATCCATAAACCAAACAAGGACCGGGGTTGTAACCCTTCGTCTGAACAGAACTTGGTTTCCCACCATTTATCGGCAAGATAATAATGCAAGAAATCAAGGCAGGAAGCAATCTTGTACTGGATACCTCATTCAATCAATCACGGCCAAGCAGATACTACGGCTTACTACTTTAACTAACTAGGGTTATCACAGGCCTAATTACTAACAAGATGTAGTGAGATTGTTCTACAGCCACAAGCCCTGCAGACCATCCAGGCTACCCAGGACGAAAGATTAGTGTTGAATTCAGGTGGGTACATCGTCCAGGAGACAAATGTACCCTTAGGTGACTTAGAGGGTGCAACACGCGACGGTGTGCTGGAAATGTGCCCTACTCGACGGCAGGCTACAGATCCCAAGAGCGCCCATGTAACGGGATTGCCTGTAGCTGTGTCATCTCTTCATGACTACTGAGTTATTCTAGTTATTAACCTTAATCCATTTTGGTAGGTACTCCTGACCGTGGTACTCAGGAGTCCCATCCTAGACATGATGCAAGACTGGACAAGTGGATTAACAAGCAAGCAAGAAAGAACCACCCACGGTGTCAAGGTAGGTCAAGCTAGGTTATCAAGTCATGTCAAGTCAGGAGTGCGCCGCCACGGGCCACTATCAAGTTATCAAGATAAATCATGTCAGGGTACTTGTCAGGAGTGCGCCACCACGGGTCACTGTCGTGTTATGCTAGTTCCTTGTCATACCATGCCATGTACAATAGTCATTCCAAATATGTTAAGTAAAAATAAAGTTCATGACAAAAGGCGTAAGGATATAAAATGGGCATAAAATATCTAATAAAATATCAAAATACAGTGTTATAGAAGAGCCAAGCTTAAAGAAATAAAACCAAAGCTCCAAGAGCCAATGGTTAAGCAAGGGGTTAAGGGGCAGCAGCGTACGAAAAAGTCACGCACGCTGAGAGCAGCGTAGGTGAAAAGTCGCACACGCTACAGGGAGCAGCGTAGGTGAAAAGTCACGCACGCTACAGGGAGCAGCGTAGGTGAAAAGTCACGCACGCTGAGAGAGCAACGTAGGTGAAAAGTCATGCATGCTACAGGGAGCAGCGTAGGTGAAAAGTCACACACGCTACAGGGAGCAGCGTAGGTAAAAAGTCACGCACGCTGAGAGAGCAGCGTAGTTGAAAAGTCACGCACGCTGAGAGAGCAGCGTAGGTGAAAAGTCATGCACGCTGACAGAGCAGTGTAGGTGAAAAGTCATGCACGCTACAGGGAGCAGTGTAGGTGAAAAGTCACGCACGCTGAGAGAGCAGCATAGGTAAAAAGTCACGCACGCTACAGGGAGACACGCTTCCAACAGGAAGCGTACCCAAGCCAGCGTACGCAGCGCTAAAGAGCGCGCGTAGCTCAGGGTGCGTAAGCTAAATAGCTCTGCACACTGCTCAATGTCTTCTCCAAACAGCAAGAACACCATGGTTGAACTCAAGGCTACACAGCATCATAACTTGGCCATCCGAACTCCAAATCTGGATTTCCAAAGTTCCAACTTGGGTAGAATTGAATGCTCTTCCACTTGGAAATACCAAAACCCATGAAAATCCAACTTAAAGAGATCAAACCATGTAAAATCCAAAAATTGAAATAACTTAGATCTAGAGCAAATGAGACTTCAAATCACAAAACACCAAGTTCTAATGTTGATCACCATGTCCTAATCTAGCAAATGAACCAATAAAATAGGGCTATCATGAAGTGGCAAGGTGCACTTGCCTAGGGTTAGGAGAGTTGTGGAGGAAGGAAAAGAAGAAGAAGAAGGAAATTAATGGTGGAAGTTATGAGAAGAGAGAGTGGTAGGTGGGGATATAAAGAGGGGGAGTTGTGGAGGGTTGAGGGGGTAGCATAGGTTACGGTGATCCACACATAATAAACCAAATCAAACCAACCCAATCCAACCAATTAAAACCGAACCATGCCAAAAATCCAAAATACGAGAAATACCGAAATTCCACAAGTTGAGAAAAATAAAAATACATGCCAAAATCTAGATACGAGTATAAATATGAAATACGGGAAATACGGGAAAATGAGGGTGACAACATCGCCCAGGAGACAAATGTACCCTAAGAGAGTTATTAGGTAGCTTGACTGGTACAACACATGACAGTGTGTAGAAAATGTGCCCTACTCGTCGGCAGGCTACACGTCCACTTGAGGCGCCCAGATAACGGGATCGCCTATAACTGGGAAATCTCTCTATATGAACTACTTGATTAATCTAGTCATTAACCTAGTTAGATTCAGTATGAATTCCTGACCATGGTAACCAGGAATTTATGTCGTAGACATGATGCAGACGAGACATGTAGCTTGTTCACGCATACACAATAAATTCAACCACGGTGTCCAAAAGAGTTACATTAGCAAGGGAAAAATAGCCGTCGTAACAGCATCTTGATTAAGCATGTCATGTTAGGTTTACTTGTCTTGTAAAGAGTACTTATCAAGAGTGTACCTCTACGGGCCACTATCATGTAAGCATGTAAAGACATGTTCAAGAGTGCACCATGACGGGTCACTATAATGTATTATCGTGTTAAGGTTGCTTGTTAAGAGTGGGCCTCGACGGGCCACTATCATGGTTTACTTGTCATATAAAGAGTATGTTTGCCATTAAAATCTTTTGATTGCAAATTTTAATACAAACAGAACAGTGTTACAATATAGGACTTAGACGTAGTCCTAGGAGTACACTTTTATTTATCTGGATCCCTTGTGTCGATGGAGCGAGTGGTAATACGTTGACTCCATTGACGATCTGACGCGGTTATCGGTTCTCTGAAGGTTTGGATTGCTTTGGGTGCTGGAGCTTGCTGAGAGGAAGAAGACGTTGAGTGTCTGTATCTGCCTTTCTGGTTGTGCGATGTCTCTATCTGTCTATGTATGTTCGTCTGTGTGTGTGTTGAAGAAGGAAGTGATCGCTCTATTTATATTCTGCAGGCTGGCTGCTCATGCATGCATATGTAGGATGCGACTGGACGCGGGGACGCCACGTGGTTGTTGCTGATGGAGGCGCATGGACGATGCGCCCTGATTGAGGAGTTGAATTCTTCATACTGCTGTTGTGGGCTGGCACGTAGCAGGGGGAGAATCTTTCTGTTACTGAGATCTTGGGTGATCGGATCAAGGGACACGTGTCCTCGGCCCGTGGCTCGGAGATCTCGAATTTGGTGGGGAATGATCTGGTAGGATGCACCTGGGATTGGAAGCATGAGGAGACTTTGGCTCGTAACCTTTGGGAGTCACGAACAATTTAGGGTGCATGGCTTTTGAGGTGCATACGTGGCTTTAGTAGTGACTTTACTTCTGTCATTAGGGATCAGAAAAAAGTCTAAGGTGCATGGCTTTTGAGGTGCATGCAGAGATTTGGGCACATGGCTGCGGAGGCGCATACGAGATAGTTTGCGAGGCCACATGGCTTGTAACCGCCGGAGGGGAGTAATGATGATGCTGACATCGGCGACGCTTCGTTTTCTGAAAAAGCTGTCAACTGCAGTCTTCGGGGGACGTGCTGCCAACTCTGTCAGACTTCAGCATTTAATATTCTTTGATAGGTGATGGGTTGTCGAGTGGGCGCATCGATCGGCGTTCCACTAGGCGCACGGGACCGCATGGGGGCGCATACTTGTGAAGCGCTTGGTACTGAGGGGCGCGTCTGTGTGATGTGCGGTCTGGCCGGCACATCCGCTCCGCTTGACACGTCTTTTTGGTGCGACTGTTATGTTCTTCGAGTGCTTTAAATAGCCATTTTTGACTTGGCTGAATTCGAAGCGTCAGGTTCATCCATTTAATACAAATTCATTACACGGGATTCGAAGAGCCATCCACTTGGCGCATGGGTTTGATTTGCCCGGCCTATAAATAGTGGCATGGAGAGAGTTTGCTTCTCGTTCTCTTACGTCCTCCCGAAATAAACTTGTTTACTCAAGCACATTCTGTTGACGAGATGCTTCCGAGGGTGAAGATGCGACGCAATGTCTTCATTGATGCACTTAAAGGTGACTGTTACATCCAAAAGTCGGAGTCGAGGGCTTCTGAGGCAGGCAGAAGGTACCTGTTGCATCCAAAGATCGGGATGCTCGAGCCTCGTCTCCGTTATGTGGAAAGAGCCGCAGATCGGAATTGCAGTGCTGCGGCTTTGGGGGCTCTTTCTTCTGTCAGAGTGGGTGTTGCCCATTCTGGTTGTGTTGAAAGTTGCTCCTTTAGCCGCGGTTTCGATTGCGGTCTTCCTTGGTCTTTGGAGGCTCTTTTGAAGCCTCTCCTGGCCACAGGTTGACTTGCGGTGCTCTTCTCTTCCTCGATTTGGAGAGCTCTTCCTCCAGCTAGAGGGTTGATTGCCACCCTCGTTCTGCTCAATAAATGCTTCATTAGTTGAAGCATTTAGACGGCGGTGAGACTGGCTGGAAGGGTGGCACATAACTGAGCGGCTGAAGGGATGCACATAACTGAGGATGCACATAACTGAGCTGCTGAAGGGATGCGCCCGGTTGGGAGCGCATGGTAGGATGCGCCTGACTGAGAGCGCATGGTGAGATGTGCCTGTTCGAGAGCGCATGATGATGCTGCGCCTGGCTGTAGACTTAGGGTCTTTTCTTTTTGTAGAAGTTCTCCTTTGTACAGCCCTTTTTAAGACATGTAATAGACTTTTACATGAAATAAAAATCTTCTTTTAATATCTATATTCTTGTTTTGTTGTGTCAAAGTACTTTGTCTGAACTTCCTGGCGCATGTAGTGTTTGGCGTATAGGATTTCTGATCGCAAAATTCCATGCTTCTACAAGACCACCTTCAAAGTTTTCAAAACTTTTTTGTCAAGTTATGGAATACTTTGAATAAAAAGCATGGTGGTTGGGGCGCATGTCTGTTCGGGCGCATGGTTACTCCGTGCATCAGTGATGGGGCACATGCTGTAAATGATAACGCCTCGATAACCAAGAAGATTAATGATGATCTTTTTAGTTTTATCACAGAACCCGAAGCGGCGGCTGAGGTCACACTTCATCGGTTCACACGTGCGACTGAGCCTATAAATAGGCGTGAGGAGAAGAGAGAGAGAGAGTTCTAGCCTGATTTATCTCTTTGCTTTTGTCTTTTAGAGTTCTTCTTCAAAAAACTCTAACTTTCTCCTTTCAAGAAATGGCTCCCAAGATTCCTCACGGCGGTGCTGGCAAGGGACGAGACAAAGGAAAAAAACCTGTAGAGGCTGCTGCGGCTGATGTTCCCCGTCCGCCTGTTGACGTTCGGTCATCGGTAGTTAGTGAGTTTCATCATCCCGTTCCTGTATCATACATACGCCGACGCGTATGGACCTTGAGTCCTGATGATGCGTCGAGGCTCCATTGCTGATGCGCATAGGTTTAAGCCCTGAAGAAGCGCCGAAGCTCCACTGCTGACGCACATGGGTTTAAGCCCTGAAGATGTGCCAAAGCTTCACTGTTGATGCGTATGGGTTTAAGCCCAGATGATACGCCGAAGCTCCTTTTTAGATGTACATGAGCCTAATGCGCTTTTGATGAGAATGAGGCTCAGATTCTTTTGTTGTTTGTAACATCCCTAAATCTTTACCTTCTTTGTTGAACACCAGTGTCGATGACTGTCCCACTCTTGAATGAAGTGCTTCTGGATGCTGCCCTCGCCAGATGGGAGTAGATTACGATGAGGAGGTGATAAATCCTGCTCGAGCTGCTATTAGGCTGGATCAGCCTCCCGAAAGAATGGCTCAAATCCGGGAACAACCGCATGGGTTCCTCAAACGGATGATGGAGCGTGGCGTTTTGAAATCTGCCACTTCTGATAAAGTGACTTTCCTGAAGCCCAAGTTTCTGTTTGGAGACCGCCTTACTTCTATTGAAGCAAAGGTGTTGAAGGTCAAGGAAGATTGATTCTTTATAGCAAGAGAAGTGCATATGGCTGTTAAGCAACTTGAACGTCAATGGCCTTTGACGGCCTTCTGTCGTCTTGCTTCCAAGAGGAGGATGTCTTAGGAATAAACCCCATCCCAGGGGGGAGCGGTGGCAGGTATCCTCAAGATCGACTCTTCCTTCGACCAAAGGGATACTTTGGCTGCCGTGTGGTCTGAGCCATCTTTCACCTGGCAGACTCTACGTCCTGGGAGCATTTACAGTGATGTTTCCATCAATAGTTTTGCTTTCGGCGCTTCGACTTTTGCCAATCGTATGTTGTTGATGGAGCGATCGTACCCGAAAGGTGAATTTCGGGTAGAGGGTTGGTGTCATTATGTTGCCAAATAGGACAAGCTGACACTCTGGATGCTGTCACGGTTTCAAACTGAAGTCCAAGAGATGGGGCTGACTGCCACGATCTGTGCTACTCAGATAGGTGTTGCCATCAACCGACATATGTCCCTCGTACTCCTGGAGATGTTTAACACCCAGACCGGGACTTTTTTTTACTCCGGTGGGGGAGCTGGGACTAGTACTTTATGAAATGTACGAAGTGTCAAGGCTCCCTTGGGGGTCAGAACCTTATGAGGAATACTTCCCGACCAACGAGGAGTTCCAAGTCCTGGGGGACAAAGCTGAAGAGATAATGGCCGTCTTCAAGGAAGTGGCGAGTCATTATTACTATATACAGAAGAGGGATAAGAACGGGTCGCAACCTCATGTGATCGCCTGGAGGGATTACGTCTTCAAGTAAGACAAGGAGGATCCCTCTCAATTTACCACTCCGTCAGCGCTTTCCCGTAGTGAAGTGCTCTCCGAAATGAGCAGGTTAGGTGAGAAGAATCCCCGGGAAAACGAGGATTGGGAGTCGGATGAACGCTCCTATAGCTGTTTCTGGCACCTTACTCATCGGATGTCGTCGAAAGCAGTGTTAGCTACATATCTGATGGTTTGGCTTCGGGATTACGTCTTCTCGGGCGGGTCAGGATCCGTAGAGAGGGTGACCCGAAACTTAATCCTGCCAGCAGTGAAGTTAGTTTTCGCTCGACGTCTGGCTCTACTCTCCGCGATGGTGTGTAACCTGCTGCGAGGTTTACGGGAGTTTACAGGAAATGTGGTTCATGATCGCGGTAGGAAGGACAACTTCCTACGTGCCGATCTGCCATTTTACTATCTGTTGGGGTGGTTAATTTTACACCATCCAAATGTAATGAGTCCGGGCTCAGAAGAAGATCATAGGGCCAGAGATGTATTCCTTCGCCGTTTCCACCAGAGGAGCTGGTTGCATTCTGGCGTTCCTGTTTGCAGGAAGGTTTTATCCCGCCTTCAGGGGTGGGAGATCATCAAAGTAGGTCCTGTCTTTTTGGGTTTTGAGACTGGTGACGACTTAATGGATTCGGGTGAAGATGCCACCACTCTGTCTCCATGGGGATTCCGCTGGTTGCAAAGTATCCGGCCGTCCCATCTGGTGTACCGGAACAGGAACCAGTGTTACTTGGAACCGTATTTACCGAGCCGTTTTGTACGGTAATTTGGTTATGCTCAGTTGATGTTGGATAATCCCAGTATCAACATGGGGTATATTGGAAGCTTGCTGGATGGTACGCGAGCTTGGCATTACTACAATGTCGGATGTACCGGAGTTCGCTTTACGCTGCCCGTCCAGAATCTGCGACCGCCGATTCTTTTTTCAGCCGCCAAATTTTACTGTGTTATGGCTGCCATGCCTTCCGGATATGACAGGGAGACAAGTCTTGTTGTAGGCACCCCGTTAGCGATGACCGGGAACATATTGGCGAGGGCTCGATCGTACCGTCCGCCAGAGGTGGGTCATCGAGGTGCCCCTGTCGCATCCCCAGGGGGTCAGGCAGAACCCTCGGTTGATCAACTGAAAAGACGTGCGGATACAGAGGCTGGCTCTTCTGCGTCAAAGAGGCAGAAGAAGGCATCGTCACCGACTGTGTCGTCGGACTCGACACCTACGGAGGTAAGGGTGTCCCATATAGTCCAATTCAGGATCTATATTTCGTGTGACTTATGCTTTCTTTTTGTAGGAGCCGCTTAAAAGGAAACCCCGTACTCCAAAGTCTGGTGGCAGCAGGCCAAAAGCGATGGCGGGCTCATCTGAAGAGCACATTCCGCCGATTATGATGTCTCCCATGGAGGAGAATCCAGATGATGTCGTTGTTGTAGAGACTCCGGCATTTCCAGATTATGTTAGGAGGGAGGCTGAGGATGTAGCAGCTTCCGGGATAGTGCAAGGTGCCGTGGGGGCCTTGGACGTTGAGGGTCCAGCAGACACGGGACTTCCTAATAATGAAGTGGGGTGGAGTTCGTCGTCTTCGGAAGAAGTTCCTCCAGAGATGCGTGAGTCTGTTGCGGGGGCAATAGACGTGATTGCAACAGAGGAGAGGGTTGATTCCCCTCCTTATCATGATGCGGGGAGGTCGGCTGTAGTGTTGCCGAGCCCTACCCCAGGCTCAGCAATAGAAGCTGAAGTGGCTGCCGATCGGGAGGTGGCGACAGATTTGGTCCTCGTAGAGGGATTCAATGATGAAGGGGAGACTCGTCTGCCGAGCCCGACCCCAGAAGACGCGTCCCGCCAGAAAACGGGAGCTGATCCGGTTAGCTTGCCAGAGGAAGGCTTCGCGCTGGTTATAGATCGCGCCTCGGTGGTGGAGGAGGCAGCTCCGAATGCTGATAGTCCCTTTGAGCCGGGAAATGGCAAGGGCTTGATGATACAAGAGCCCTCTATTGTCACGACCCGCACCCTAGAGTAAAGGCACGAGAACGTAACAACGCCCAGCCTACGCCGCAGTATCGGCGGTAGAACGCTGTCCTAGGTCTCATGCATCTAACAGTATAAGGATAAGCAGTTTATACTCTCCGAATGGGGGTGACATAGTAGAATGTAAACTCAATCACATCTAAGGTAGAGCATAAAGGAAGATAGATAAAACATGAAATCCAAAAAGATACAGCAGATAGAAGTCTAAGTGTCTAAGATACACAAACCCAGAAATACGTCTCAAAGCTCAAATACAGTAATCCATAAAGTAAATACAACTCCAGACAACTGAAAATTGCTAACTAAATAACCTCTAATGTGTCTCCTCTAGGCTAGCAGGCAACCTCCAAGCTATCTGTAAAATTTATCAACAGGTCCAGTCAGGACAGGAGCGAGCATAATACATCTCAACGATTCATAGCAGGTTAGAAAATATAAACATGTAGTAGAGTAAGATACAGGATCTGAAGGAAATACAGTATGTAAACAGAGAGAGAAATGTAATAGAAATATCTACTATAAGTAGAGAACTAACAGTGGCTAGTGAGTCAGAGTACAATATAAACATGTAAATGGCATAGAAGATTCTGGGAACTATACTATGGAGTGATTCTGGGAACTGCACTACTTGGATATTATTCACATGTCTATTTCTACTCTCCCGTACCCCCAATCAATACACAAGGATCCAACTAGGTTATGTTATGATTCCATGCAAAGGCCCACAAGGGATGATATATGGATAGCCCATAAATGGGTGATTCTGGGAATGCCTACAATAGGGTGATTCTGGGAATACCCGTAAATAGGGTGATTCTGGGAAGACTCTGTGATCATGAGAGTACATGTCACAAGTGATCGAAGAATCATGAAGCATAGTGATACACCATGTAAGTGAAATGCACAGAACATGTAGTATATGATGCTCCCTGAGGGGATAATATCTCAAGAATGGATCCATATAGTACTAATCCGTGTTACCAACGTGACAGCATCAAGTAAAGTAACCTAAAGTAGAAAAATAATTCTAACATGATATAAAATGATCAGAGAATGTACTTGCCTGATAACCTGAACAGTTGATAGGTATAGGGGGTCCAACTGAAGCCACAGAGTCCTATTTAAATCAACACAGGTTACAAGGTGTTCAAGTTGTAATAAATAAATCTCTACAAGCAATCTATTTTATCCTAGGTTCTTCTAAGTCAAAACAACTCTAGGTCAACTCCGGTCAATAATCTAGTCAATCTAGGTCAAGTGTTGACTTACAGTTGACTTTGGGTCAACTGGTCAACTCTGGTCAAACAGGGTCAATTCTAGTCTAATTATTAAAGATATAAAGTGTACTTCGTTATTCGTACGTCGAAACTTACGATACGCAAATCGAGATAAAAAGATCAACGGTAAAGTCGATAATCTTATTATAGTGATCCACGTGTCCATCTTGTCAATTTCAGTGATGTGAGATCACTAGAATTGACTGAGCTCAGTTTCATTGTACTAATCCCGAAATACGAACATTATAAGAATTAATTATTATTAAATTATAAAAAAAGTTAAACTCAGAGAAATTATCAACAAACATTATCGGACGATGAAATAAACATCGCCAACGTGTCCAGAATGGTCAAATCAGCTAGGATAGCCTACCCATCGGTCCAATTTGGACACAAGGGCAAAAAGGTAATTTCGGGTCAAAACGGTGTCCGTGTCGGAGCCGTTTTGCACCGAAAAATGTGCAAGAAAATAAGTCTATAAAATATAACAAATTATATGCCCACGAAACCAGAATGACGATACAAACCCAACGGTATCTTCAAAATTGGATTCCGTTGACCCGATCTCAATTTGGTCCGTTGACCAGAACTTGGAATTCCGGTTTGCACGGAAATGCGTGCCGGAGCCAAAGTTCTCAAAACTTAGCAAACTATATGTCAACTTTTGCCATGAAATATAAAAGAGCAGAACAATTATCGAAGGACTGGACTTTTACTTCACGTTACAAACTCGCTTGTACAAAGAAAGCCTAGGGACGAAAACCTAGGTACAGCAGTCTAAGTACAATTATTTATTTTTGATTATGGGGGGTGACGATAGAGGCTCGTGAAAGCGACGGCCGCTCTGCCTTACTCCTTGGACGATCGGTATGCAGCCTTGGCTCGAGGAAGATCTGCTTGGCATTGACGAAGAAACACTCTTCTTGCTCTCCTCGTGTTGCTCTTCTGGCTTCTCTCTCTCTCTGTGTATTTTCTTTCTGATTATTAGGGGGGAGCCCTCTGTATGGGCGTATCTCTCTCTGACAGTATATATTTCACAAGGGAATGGCACCTTGCTATTTATAATAGTGGAATGTGATCATTAGGGTTGCCAATGATTGCCTCTTGGAGATGGCGACGGCCTGTGGATTAGTCAATCTAGGCCGTTCGTTTTTGATTGTGACGAATCCGAACCATTGAGTGTAGATTACACCAAATCCTATCAGCAATTAATGTTGATTGGAATAAATCTTTCTCATAATGATCTTCTGATGTCTGCGAATAAATTAGATTTATACTCCTGCCACGTGTCCCAGATTTTTGGAATTTGACCCAATCTTTGATTGCAATAAATCTGAGGAATTGATCGGCTTAGGACACGTGTCCTAGAAGCCATTGGGGGGATCTGAACCGCATGACGAGTGAGCCGCGTATGATTTTGGGCCGTATATGGTTAGGGCCACGTGTCAGGGCTGCCTGGGTAGTAGCCCTCTCATGGAGGTGATCATTGTGAGCCGTATAGGGATACATCCGCCTGAGCCGCATGGAAATGGTCCTCTTGAACCGTATGAGAAGTCTTTGCTCGAGCCGCATGAGGCTGTCTCGGCCTGAGCCGCATAGGACGGTTCCATTCTGAACCGCATGAGAAATCTTTGCTCGAGCCGCATACGAACGCCCACGTGGCAAAGCCACGTAGCATTTTTATGGCTCTCGATGGATTTGTGTCAGAGATCTCTTTTCTCTTCCCTAGAAGTCTGTCATTATGACAGAGTCATAATCACTTCTTTTTGTGTCAGGGCTGTCACTTTTTCAGAGTTGTCAGCCGTCAAACAATTAATACGAGAGGGCAGAGAAGAGGGCTGTCCTGCCACGTGTCTTCTGAGCCACATGGGATGTCTTGGGCCGTATAGTCCCTTATGCCGCATGACTCTCTGAGCCGCATGGGCTTTCTGAGCCGCATGGGGTTCTTTGGCCACATGAGTTATTTTTTTTAATATTTTCCATACTTCTACAAGACCCCCTTCAAAGTTTTCAATTTGCAAAATTAAAATACTTTGAATAAAAAGCATGGCTGTGTTCTTCTAGCCGCATATGAAACCCTGACCGCATAGAGATCTTGGCCGCATAGATTGTTCAGCCGCGTAGGTGGTTCAGCCGCAGGGGACTGTTCAGCCGCATAGCTCTTTGCCACGTCATTATTGCCACGTATGGCAATTTTTTGCATTTAAACGTTGTTGATTTGCTGTCAGCTTTAAAGGCCACTTTTTGGTACGGGATTCGAGGGGCGTGGCCTCCATTTTAGACGGCTCATTTTGATAACCGAAGAGTCGGTCTGTGTGTACGCACGGGGATCGAAACGCTTCACTCTTGTTTATAAATATGGATGACTTTGGCCGGAGGGACTTCTTTACCTTCTCCTTCGTTCACTCTTTTTGCTGTCTCCTCTTTCTGATCTTCTTTGTCCGCTCGTCGAAGCAAATGGCTCCTAAGTCTTCCAAAGTCGTTTCTGCCGCCGCGAAGGGCAAGAGGGTGACGTCTTCGTCGACTGTCGAGCCCAAAGTGCCCGAAGTGCCCTCTGATGTTCATCCTGCTTTCAATGGTAAGGGTTGCATTTGAATCTTGAGAACCCATGGCGCTGTTGCATATTTATGCACAAGCCGCCACCCAAGTTGATGGCAGAGCCGCATATGCTGTATGGGCCGTATGGCCTTCTCATACCCGAGCCGCATAGAAAATATCCCATGTTTGAACCGCATGAGAGAAAAAAAACCCGCATAAAGTCTCCTCTGAACGGAGCCGCATATGTTTCTAGCAGGCTGAACCGCATGGCATTTTGCGCCGCATGCTCTTCTGTTAGAACCGCGTATATTCATCTGATCCGCATAAGCTATCGAGCTAGTGTCATATGGAACTCCCATCTGATTTGGGCCGCATGAGACTGTGTTGACCCGAACCGCATAGGCTTCCTCGAAACCGCATCTCCTGAGACCCAATTGGAATAGAGTCGCATAAGGCTTTGTTGACCTGAACCGCATAGGCTCGTGGGAGCTTCTTTATTCAGTGATTTTTTGCTTTAACCATCTTTTAATCCGGTTTCTCTTTGTCCTTTTTTCAGTGAACCTCCCAACCAACCCAGCAGGAGAGCTTCTTGTGGGTTCAGCTCAGTTCGCCGTGGGCGTGCGGCTTGATGAAGTAATCCGTCGTATAGTGGATCAGCTTCCCACTAATGAACCTAGGGAGAGGGTGGCTGCCATTAATAACCAACCTTTCCACTTTCTTTGTTCAATGATGAATTCGGAGAAGCTGGATGAAGAATATCTGAAATCGGCTTTTCTCTTTGGGGACGCCTTTTCCATAAAGAACTCCCGATTGCTGGATGTTTCAGAGCACCGGGATTTTTCTGTAGACGGGGTAGAGATTCATATCCCCGAGATGGAGCGGCATTATCCTCTCTCATAGTTTAACATGGTACTGTTGGGTAGGACAATGGTGGGCTCCCTGACTCCTACCCAACAGGGAATGTTTGTGAGCAACATCCACTACAACAGGCGCACGGGTTTAGTATGTGCGGGCAAGGAATCAGTGAGTCGGACTGTGATGGGGCTGCTCCCTGGCACTTTTGTAAACACGACTGGCCCTAATTTTACCTTCACTCTAGCTGATACTTTTCTGAATCAACTCGCTCGCAAGGGGTCTTATCCCGTAGGCAGGTTGTTGCTGCTGAACTGGATCAACCCCATTCCCACATGGACTAATCTTACCTCATGGATCTTGAGGAAATATGGGGAATACCTTCGGGAAATTGACTTCTACTACGCCGTCAGGGGCACCTGCTATGGGTTGCCTATTAACAAGCCTTTGTTTATGACTCTTTTGGAACCGTATAATCGGCGTACAAGGACTTTCTTTGCCCCCGGAGGAGAGCTGGGGCCTGCTCTCCATGAGATGCACGCTGTTTCTAGATTACCGTGGGGAGGTAAAGCTTTTGAAGCATATACACCGACGAACGAAGAATTCGAAGACCTGGATTGACGATTTCCTGGTTTTGTCGCCGTGTACCAAGAACTGTTGTGCCATCATAGCGCCTGCCACCAGATGGCTATCAAGAAAGAAAATAGCTCAGAAGGGAGCGCCCCTCACACCATGGCCTGGGTTTTGTATCTTTTCAAGTTGCGTCCCTCCGGCCAAGTTTTGTCTCGAACTCCTCGAACCCCGGAGGAGGTGAAAGACATGATGTTGAAGGTCAAAAGGACGAGGTCTACCCGTGACCGGTTTGGGAGTCGCACTGACTCCTTCAGTTACTTCCACTATGGTACCCGGGAGATGTCTGATAAAGCGATCTTAGCTGGGTTCTTGATGGTGTGGCTACGTAATTGTGTAGTCTCGGACGGCGCAGGTTCTATGGAAAGGATCAGCCGCCATTTCATTCTTCCTGCTGTGAAATTGGTCTTTAAGGTAAGACTGGCGCTCCTCCCGGCCATGGTGTGTAGCATACACCACGGCCTTCGCGCCTTTTCATCCAAAGTCATTGCTCGTGATGTGTCGATGGACTTTGAACGGATAGAACTACCCTACCACTACCTCATAGGGGTGGTTATTGATGCACTATCGGTCATTGATGAGGCCAGGAACTGATGAAAATGTCACCGATGATGACGCCTTCCTTTTCCGGTATCGTCATCAGCCTTGGGAGCACGATACCATACCGGCCTGCCGGAGGGCGTTGGCAAGAGTTGATGGGCCCGAATTCTTCGTATCTCTCCCTGAATTCATCCCTAGAGAAATGAGGAGGGTACACATTGACGGCGTTGATCCTCCCCAACTTTTATCTGAGAAGATGCTTCTTTGGTTACGCAACATCCGCCCCGCGCACTTGGTGTATCTTTACCGGAATAAAGTATACCCGGAGCCTTATCTGTCCAGTAGATTTTCCTGTCAATTTGGGTATAGTCAATTGTTCCTGGATCGCCCTAGCGCTTGCTTGGGCTTTGAGAGCAGTATACTCGATGGCGTCCAGGCTTGGCATTATTATAATGCGGCCCATACCCGGGCCAGCTTCTCAGTCCCTGATGCCAAGGTGGCAGGGGATATCTTGTATATAGCGGCCCTTTAACATGTTGCGACGAGCAAGCCTCCTGTCGGTTTTGATATGAATACTAGCTTCATCGCTGGAACCGGTTTAGCTGAGAAACCAGAGGGGTCCAAGAAGAGGAAGAGGGGGGCGAACAGGGTTCCTGTGCCGGACTCAGAGTCCACTAGGGCGGATGAGGAAGATGACGAACAGGATGCCGATGATTCATCTCATTCTTCGGACGAGGAAGTTGGGAATCAACCCCCTGTCGTGCCGGCTGAAAGGACTGTGGGCCAACCGTCTACTTGGTCTGACGCGGTGGTGGAGGATCAACCATCTGCGGTACCTGGCCCTTTGCGTAAACAAAGCAGGCGCATGACTATCGCTGACGACCGAACCTATTCCACGAAGCATGCTGCGGTAAGACGTCGCAGGCTGTTTGTTGATGATGTGGATGTTGTTCCTGAGGTGATTTGAGCTTCGGCTGTTCACTTTCTTCTTCTTTTATGTTATGGCCTAATCATTTGTTTCTTTTGCTCTTTATAGGCGTCGGATGAGCTCGCTCCTCAGGACCCGATTACCGAAGCTGACCCGGTCCTGTCTCATTTAGTCAGTGATGTGTGCACTGCTATCATTGCTGCTGGGGTGCTTCCGGTTGCGGTCGAGGATTCCCACCTTGCTGGGACCTCAACCCAGGGGGATGGAGGCTTTACCGCGCCCGTCCCTGAGACATCCGAACCCCAACATGATGACTTTATGGGTGGGGAAACTACGCCGGCTGTGAACGAGCCGTCGCCCCCACGCTCTTCCCCTGGTAATACAAATCAAACCATAGCTTGTGAATGAGCCTATGTATTCCGTCATCTTATCTTTCAGATTATGTCGACTAATGGTTGCTTTGGATGTTCAGATCCCAATCCTTCATTGCCCGTGATGGACATTGCTGGATTGAACCCTACCGGAGAGGGCCTGACAGGACCTCCCTGTATCGAGGGACCTTCGTCTGGGTCGAGCTCGGGGTCCCAGGTAGCAGCGCAGCTGGGACAAGGAACGATGCCCCCTGTGTCCTCCTCTGCGGATGTAGTTTCGGGGGTCAACCTTTCCTCCCTGCCGAGCATCCAGGCTCTTCGGGCGGCAGAAGAGGAGTTAGCCACCATTCAAGCATCTTTCCGTGCAGAATTTGCTTTCTTGGTGGCAGGTACAGTAACTTCTGAAGCTGCTCCTTCGGTACCGTCTGCCACTCTCCCTCTGACGCCGTCGTCTACAGAGGTCTTGGATGACGCATTACAGGATGTGGTTGCCAGTTTCCATTGCCACCTGAAGAGGGGGATTGAGGCAGCAGTGGAAAGGGGGACTCCCTTTACTCTGGCCCGTCGATGTGCCGGTGGCCAGATTAGTATCCTTAAGACACTCCCTGGCGGAGGGGAACTGGCTGCGCTTCTGGAGCCTAAGCTATTAGAAGCTGATCGTCTCGTGGCCCAGTTTTGCATGTTGCAACAGACTGATTTACCGGCAGTCATAAATCAAGAGCACAACTTTCTCATTACCGCGGTGGAGAAGGTGATGGCTGCCCGGGAATCGCTCAAGCCGACTATATTGAAGGACCGTCGGGATTTGACCCGGTTGCACGATCAGTGGAGCCGTCGGGCTGACGATTGTGCGGCTCAGGAAGCGGCTGCCTCTCGCGGGGTGACCGACACTCGGGAACAAATCCTCGAACTCCAGAGAAAGTTGGTCTTCTTGGAGTCCGAGCTGGAGGCTGCTTGTGCTGAAAAAGGAATTGCCATCCAGGAAGCTGACAAGCTTAGCAGGGCCTCCGTCAACCTAGAACTTGCCCTGAAGAAGATAGAAACTAACTGGCAGGCCTATATGTATCTGAATAATGCGGAGCAACTATCCCAAGAGGCCGAGCGCCGAGCTAAACAGAGGCTTGAGCGAGGGACTGTCTTGGTGAGAGACCGGCTCATGAAATTGTGCAATGTCGAACTGTAGTTGGCCTTTTTTCTTTTTGTTTCGTTTCTGTTTTTTTTTCTTTCTGAAGGGGACGTGATCCCGAAATATGTAATACTTTTTTTCTTCCTTCAAATAAAGAGTACTTTCAATTCTACACTTTATTTGTATTGCCTGCTGCGCCTGTGATATTGTGGTGATGTTCTCCCCCGCATAGGGGGTATATTTGTGGACCTGTTACCCATGGCATACCTTGGTTTTAGGTACAGATAACAAGTTTTGGTCAGGATACCTGAAGCGGCCATGGCAAAGTGGTCATGGGTGCTGTTGGTATTGGGAACAGGAATGTCGTAGAGCAGCTAGGCTCCTGGGGCATGATGAGATGGTGGGTTTGTGCTAAGAAACTTAGCTGAGGATATTTGTGGGCCTATTATCCTTGGCGTACCCTGGTTTAAGATACGGATAATAGGATAAAGGGGAACCGACATACTTGCTCAGAGGTAATGAGGACATGGCAAGCAGAAAAGTTTTTTAGACGTAGAGTTTTCCTACTTAGAGGTAATGAGTATATGGCAGGAGTGAACTCGACGGAGGGTATTGGTGGTCAACAGAGGACATTTGTGGTCAACAAAGGACATTTGTGGTCAATAGAGGACATTTGTGGGCCTATTACCCTTGGCGTACTCCAGTTGTGGGTACAGATAATAGGTCGAAAGGGGATCATCATACTTACTCAGAGGTAATGAGGACATGGCAAGTATGAAGGTTTCTTCGACGGAGCCTTCCCATTCAGAGGTAATGAGGACATGACAGGAGTGGGCTCAATGAAGGAGGGCACATAGAATGACTCAAAGGTAATGAGGACATGGAAGTTCTATGTAAGGGATGATTTGTTTTTGACGGAAGTGGAACGACTTAGAGGTAATGAGGACATGGCCGTTTTGGAAATTTGTGGATCGATTACCCTTTTTCGTGCACTGAAAGTGCGGGTATTGGATCATGGGGGAGGATCTTCTCCAGGAAGGAAGTTCAGAGGTATGATCATACATAACTTTCCATCTGAAAGAGTGATCGAGATGTGAGTTCAGAGGCACCAGCGGCTACATGACTCGAGAATCTGGAGAATGGTGAGCGTGAGTTCAGCGGTACCAGCGGGTACATGACTCGAAAATCTGACAAACTATGAGGGTGAGTTCAGTGGTATCAGCGGATACATGACTCAAAAATCTAGAAAATTATGGAGTGAGTTCAGTGGTACCAGGGGGTACGTGACTCAATAATCTGGAAAATTATGGGGGTAAGTTCAGTGGTACCAGCGGGTACGTGACTCAATAATATGGAGAATGTTGTTTAGACATAATATTTCTTCAGGAACTTGTCGTTGACGGGCAACATAAGCAAGTCTCCATTTTGCTTAGCGAGGCGGTAAGCACCGTTGGAGAACACGGCCTCGATGACAAATAGACCTTCCCGTTTTGGCTGGAACTTGCCTGCGGTCTTGTAAGTCATGACCATTGGCCTCCGGACTGCCAGAACAAGATCGCCCACTTGAAATGTTCTGATTTTGACCTTCTTGTTGAAGGCTCCTGAGATGCGTGCTTGGTATAGCTCGATCCTTTGCTGAGCTTGGAGGCGCTTTTCATCTAAGGCCTCCAACTCTTGTAGTCGACGTCGGTAGTTGTCATCCGTCGTCAATTGATAAGTGAGGGCGACGCGGAGTGAGGGTATTTGAGTCTCTAATAGGAGAACTGCCTCACTCCCGTATACTAGGAAGAATGGTGTATTCCCAGTGGCTGTTCGAACTGTGGTGCGATAAGCCCATAAGCATTCGCCGAGCTTCTCGTTCCAGTCGCGTTTGTTGGAGGAGACAAACTTTTTGAGGAGTTTGATGATTGTTTTGTTGAATGCCTCTGCCAACCCGTTCGCTGTCGGGTTGTACGGTGTCGAAGCGACATTCTGAATACGGTGCTTATCGCAAAACCGATAGAATGCGTGGCTTGTAAACTGCGGACCATTATCATGGATGATCCTTCGGGGCAGTCCAAAGCAGTAGATGACGTGATGCTTAAGGAAGCTGATCACGTTTGAAGTCTTAACTTCTGCGAGTGGGACAGCTTTCGCCCATTTGGAGAGGTAATCAGTGATCGCAAGTATGAAGCGATGTCCTCGGGAGGAAGGTGGGGTGATTGGACCAATGATATCCATTCTCCATGCTTCGAATGGCCAGGATGCCACTGTCGGATGTAGAAACTCGGATGGTTGGTGAATGAAGTCCGCGTGGACTTGGCAGGCTTTGCATTTTCTAGCATAATCTATCGCATCTGCCACCATTGTGGGCCAATAGTAGCCCATTCGGCGAAGGCGATCTTGCAGTTTTGGACCGGGTTGGTGGGCCCCGCAGACACCGTCATGAGCTTCTCGTACGGCTTCTGCATTTTACAGATACCGAAGCAGTAATCCGTCGTAGGAGCGGCGATACAGCATTTTTGTCTCTGTATCGTAGAAGAATCTGAGAGAACGCCGTCTGATGGAAGTGGCTTCCTTTGGGTTCTCGGACAGGATGTCGTAGACGACGAAGTCGATGAATGGTTGTCTCCAATCTGGGGCATCCTCGATCGTCTGTGCGGAATAACTCGCCACGAATTACACATTGTTCTTGGGACAGACCAATTCGTGGCCTATCACATCCACTGATTGGCGATCATGATTCGGAACTGCTAGGGAAGCGGCAAGACCAGCTAAGGCATCAGCTTCGATATTTCGAAGTCTGGGGACATGTTCGATGAAGAACCCCTCGAACGACGAGATGATGTCAATCGCTATTTGGTGATAAGGGATCATGTCTTCGTGCCGAACCTCATATGCGCCCCGTATCTGATTGACGATTAGTTGGAAATTGCCGCATGCTTCAAGGTATTCTACCCCCAGCTCTCTTATGAGTTGGAGGCCAATGACCAGAGCGTTGTACTCGGCCACATTGTTAGAGCAGGGCTCGGTGAGGGAATAAGCGCGGTTAATCACCAATCCGGAAGGGGAGATCAGCACTACCCCGACTCCGACGACTATATTGCCTTTAGGTCCGGTCCTCGAAGCACCGTCGAAGAACATTCGCCATATATTATCGTGAGAGGTTGCATGCGAGTCGGCGACCTCATCTGGGATCTCTTCATATATTCTGGAGGACTCCGAGCCTGGGTGGGCTGCTAAGAAGTCCGTCAGGGCTTGACCTTTGACTGCCTTTTGCGGGACGAAGATCATATGATAAGGGGACAGCAATATTGCCCATGTACCGAGTCGAGAGCTGAGTGCCCCTGGTTTAGTCATGACGACCCTGAGAGGGTTGACTCGTGAGATCACATGTATCGTTTGTCCGGTAACATAGTGTCGCATTTTCTGAATGGCGAACACCAGGGCGAGGCATTCCTTCTCCACAGCGGTGTATCGGTGCTCTGGCCCAATCATCATTCGGCTGAGGTAATATATGGCTTGCTCATGGCCTGCGTCGTTATTTTGTGCCAGCAGAGCCCCGAGGGAGTGTTCTATTGCTCGTACATAGAGCAGGAATGGTTTTCCAGGAACCGGGGCCACCAAAACTGGAGGATTTGACAAATATTCTTTGATGCTGTCGAAAGCACGCTGACATTCCTCGTCCCATACGAATGAGACCCCTTTTTTCATGAGATGGGTGAACGGTCGACATCGCCCGGAGAGGTTGGAAATGAACCTCCTGATGTAAGCTAGCCTCCCTTGAAGGCCTCTGAGTTCACGAAGATTTCTCGGGGGACCCATCTCCATGATTGCTTTTGTCTTCTCAGGGTCTACATGGATACCTTGTGCCGTGATGATGAAGCCCAAGAACTTTCCACTGGATACGCCTAGAAAGGACTTCGTAGGGTTCATTTTCAAATTGTACGCTCGTATTAGGTCGAATACCGTCCTTAAATCCTGCAGATGGTCTCCCTTGCAGCGACTCTTAACGGCTATATCGTCAACATAGCACTTCACTGTCTTGCGTAAGTGGTCTCTGAAGATGATGCTCATGGCTCTTTGATGGGTGGCGCCAGTATTCTTCAAACCGAAAGGCATGACTGTGTAGCAGTACGTGCCAATTGGCGTTCGGAATGATGTATGCTTTTCGTCATCAGGAGACATTTTGATTTGGTTGTACCCCGAGAAGCCATCCATGAATGATATACGTTCGAAGCCGCAGGTATTGTCGATCAAGATGTCTGTGATAGGAAGGGGGAATTCATCTTTGGGGCATGCATCGTTCAGATTGCGGAAGTCGATGCAGATTCGAATCTTCCCATTCTTCTTGAGGACGGGTACTATATTGGCGACCCAATTGGGATATTGCTCCTCATGAATGAAGCCGCTGGCTATCAGTTTGTTGACTTCGGCTTCGATCTCGTCCATGATGCCTGGGCGGAAGCGTCGCTGTTGTTGCTTGACTGGCTTTGCATCTGGCCGAATGTTGAGTTTGTGAAGAGCAATGTCGGGATTTAACCTTGGCATGTCTTCATAGCTCCAGGCGAACACATCAATGTATTCTCTGACAAGTTCTAGCAGCGACTCCCCTTCTTCGTCTGCTAGGCTTTTACTGACGAAAATTAGTTTTGGAGAAGATTCGCTGCCGAGATCCACTTGTATGACCTTATCTTCAGTAGGAGGTTCTCTTTGTTCGAACCGCTTTTCCCATTGTGCATCCAATTGCTGGGCCCACGGTTCTAGCTCGAGGATTTCGGGAATGTCTTCGTCTTCTTCGTAAGCATCGGCGAATGCCATGTTGACTGTCATGACTTGTCTGAACACATCTCCGATGCTGGTATCCGAGTCAGAAGTTGGTGACCCGGTTGAATGTGACTGCCAGTCGCATTCTTCATCTGAACTCTCAGGGGTCATGGTAGGCGTTACATATCCTAACTCGCATCGAGTTTTGTTATAGTAGTCCCGTGGTTTGCCCGCCGGGACTTGCGGCTTCAAAGGTAATCGTCGCCCAGTGTCGTAGTTCAAACCTGGCGTCGTCTCCAGATCATACCCCTGTTTTTGCATAAGATATTTGGATTGAGGGCTATAGAGATACAGAGGCAGTCTTCCAGCATCTGACCCGAGGTTGGCTTCCTCTATGGTGAAGGGATGCGGGTTGTTCGTCCGGCCGAAGATGATTGGATGGTCCCCTCCCTCGATTATTCGGTAAGCATCTTCTACTGGAGTAAGCTGGATTGCGGTGTACACATTTGTCACCTGTGTTTTAGGTGAGTGCCTATACCGTGTTCCATAGCATACATTGTACATAGCTTATTGAGCTCGGTGTAGTTCAAAGATAACCCTTTATTGATGAAATAAGGTATCTTTTCTAGGGAGATTACATCATCAGCGGAGGGGACATTAGTGTGGGCAGCCACATACTTGGCTAGCTCCGGTTCCTCTTCGGCTACCCCTTGTATGAATGAGGACTGAGAGGACGTCCTGGGAAGCTTGATTGTTAGTGGTTCAGTTGATGGAGCAGAGCGTGGAGTTGTTGGCAGACTAGCGACCCCCAGTTTGGCACTTGACGTGGAGTGAGGAGTGGCTGGTTCGCTAGAAGTGTCAGACCTTGCATCGGGGTGACGACCCTTCTTGGGAAGGCGTATCGTCAGTGGCCTATCGGAGGGATTGAGCTTCTCCATTTGGGGTTGACCGACCCTCGGCAGTCTGATTGTCAGTGGCCCCGTTGTGGGTCTCGGCACTTGGCCGGACCTTGGCAGCCGGATTATCATCTGCTCTTCCTGCGCCGTGAGGCTGATCGCGTCCTTCCGCAGAGTGGCAGTAAGGGGTGCGGACTTGCCCGGTTTGTGAGCTTGGAGGTGGATCGTCAGAGGTCCTTCTGATCCCGTGGCCGTTTCGGTACCAGCTTGTTCATTTCCTTCACCAAGGTACCTTTTTGACTTTTCGTATAGGCAGGAATCCGAGTAGTAAGATTCGACCCCTTTGAAGGGATCGATGTCAGCAAATTCCGTCTTCACAAAGCCGTATTTTTTGACATATTTGAAGCACTGGTGTAGCGTGGAAGGCACGATCATATAATCGTGTATCCATGGGTGTCCCAAGAGGATGTTGTAAGAAGTGTCAGCATCTATGACGTAGCAGGTGACTTCTGATTGGAGGTCGCCAATTTGACACTTCACACGAATCTTTCCAATAGGGTAGCTCATGCCCGAATTGAAACCGCTGATGGCGGTGCTTGTAGGCGTCAGGCGATGCATTGGGATGCGGAGATGATGTAGCAGACCCTTCGGGATGATGCTTATGGACGAGCCAGGATCTATGTGCATCCGATCCACCTTCACGTCACCGATGTATCCCGTGTAGTATAGCGGGCGATCGTGTAGGTTGGTTTTGATGAGCATGTCCTGCGGAGTGAAGACGATGTTGGGCATTGCTCCCGTGCAGGCACTGTCTTGGAGATCCATGGGTGAGTCCTCACCGGTGAGGTTGGATTGAGCCAGATAGACATCTGCATTTTGGAGTGCTTCGCTTAATGCAATACGAACGTCCTTGGAGAGCCTTAGGAGTTCGTACAGTGACAACTTGGCCGGTGTGTTAGCCAATTGCGCTAAGATGTCAAAGTTGTAGGGCCTTTCTAGCCCTTGGGCTGCCTCTTTTCGGAGGGATTTGTCGAAGCGAGCCTCCCTCGGCCTAGGCTTGTCGGTCGTTGAGGGCTGAGCCGGTCCCGGAGCATCAGTTGTAGTGGGTTGATGATTTTTAGCTGGATTGTCAACCACAGGTTGGGATTGTGCTCCTGACCGTGTGACGACGACTGTAGCTTCCTCGTTGTCTGCCGAGATTGTGTGGCAGGTCCTGACTTTTCCACTTTTCTTTTTGTTGGTGGAAGATGGTGTGGGCCGAGTCACTTCTGACACCAAGTCTGGATGGATCCACATGACCTCTCCTCGTTATGTGGTGAGGGGTACTAGACTGGCAGCCTGATCTCGGGGAGGTGGAAGATTGGTAATTTCTATTGTCGCTAGAGGGACGGGGACCACCCCGTCTTGAGTCTCCGTCGGAGGGAAGCTGCCGAATTATACGGACACCATATTGGCCGCCACGGTTACTTCTTCGAAATCGATGGCCAGAGCGTTCGAATCGATGAGGTTTTGGATGTACCGTTTCAGCTGGTAGCAATCGTGTGTAGCATGATGGAGATAGCGATGATAATGGCAGTACTTTGGATTCTCCATCTCTGCCGGCCGCGGTTCCCGTCTTGGTGGAGGAAGCTGAATCCTGTCCCCTTGTATGAGCATGTCTAAGATAGGCTTGACGTGACCGTCTTCGAAGGAGTAAGTGATTTGCGGCCATTGTTTGTTTGCTGGCTTCGGCTCAGGTTTTTGTGCTGTATCGGCCACCATAGCCTGCTTTCCCTTGCTGTCCCGATTGTTAGAGGGGCTACCCACATTATCGTTGTTGGGACGCTTGCCCTTGTTTTCTCCTTCCGAGATGTGCAATCCCAGTTGGCGAGCCTTCTTCAGTCGTTCTTCGGCGCTTGTGGCGCTGATGATGAACGTCTTCCAATCTTTGAATTGACTTTCGCCCATCCAGAGACTGATCGTTGGAAGCAGTCTCTTTTGGCAAATTTCAATTAAAGAGGAATCTGGATTTCCGGAGGGCAGCTTCATGGCGGTTTGGCGGAACCGCTCAATATAGTTCCTTGTCAGCTCCTTCTCACCTTGGACGACGTCCATGAGAGTGGACATGGTGACGTCCTGCCCTACTTCGTAGAATCTCTCCAAGAACAGGCGCTTGAAGCCAGCAAAAGAGTGGATGCAGTTGTCCGGCAGATTGCGATACTAGTCGAAGGTGACTCCTTCCAATGCCCCAATGAATAATCGCGTGAGGATAGCATCATCATGGGGCAGATGGTCGGTGGTGACCTCGAAGTAAGTGATGTACCGACTTGCTGAGGTCTTGCCATCATACGGGTTGATATTGAACGGCTTATATCTTGGTGGGAATGGAACATCCCTCCATTCAGCAGGATATGGTTGCCGTATTCTGAGATCTTGAGAGTTTTCTCGGGCGTGGAACATGGCTCGGAGCTCATGAACCTCTCTTCTTACTTCTCGGGCCTCATCTGTCGCGGTAGGGGCCATTATTTCAGGAGGATTATTGCCCGGGTTCGGTGCCGCTGAATTTGAATCTACATTGATTGCGGGACCCGCGCTTGTTTGGCCAGGTGTCACTCCCTGCAGAGTAGAAAGAGCCGCTTTAATCTTGTCTACAGACTTGACCACGGCGTGCAGTATGGCCTCCAAAGTGTCGATGCATTGGCGATCACTGGAACCACCTTGATTGTTGTCTGTCATGAACACCGTCCTTACATGAGGAGTGATGGAAGGAGCGGTGGAGGATGTGCCCTCCGAGTCATACCCATGCACCGAGAAGTCATCGGGGTAGGTGGGAATGTCCTCTTCGGGTTCGGACTCGGAGGGAACAGTACCCCCAGCCTCGGAGCTTGCTTCGTCTTGAGAGTTATGGATGTCCTCGGGGACATCAGCGTCTGTTGTACCTGATGGGAGAATTATTTCCCCGGGCTCGTCTCCTTGAAACATCGGATTATTGTAGATGTTTGGAGGAGTGCTACCCCTAGTTCCCACGACCCCCAGCGATGTGGATGATGAATCTCCCATTGCAGCAGATTTCGTCTTTGAACGGGTGTGTTGGAATACTCCGGTGGAGGACAACCGTTTAGACGACAGTTTCTTAGCTGTAGTGGTTGATATCTTGGGGCTGGAGATGCTTGTCTTCTTCCCTCTTCCCTTGGCGGGGACTTTCGGAGTGGAATTGCAGGAGACAACCGGAGGTGCTTCATCCTCTGAGCTCGGATGCTGTAGTCTTTGGAAGACTGACGGCCGGTCTTCTGTCACTGCCGCGTTGTTGCAACAGCAGTTGACGATGATTTGGGTGCAGTGACGTCCAAGCGAGGACTCTTTGCACACCGAAGTCCCTTCTCTTTCCTTGCGCTTATGGAGGATCGCCTCACGCAGGTCAGAGGAACCACTTTGTCCTTTTGCCGCCGGGGGCTGGACTCGAGCGGTTCTATACAACTTTCCATCAGAGGCCCACGTGATAATAAACGGGACGCCCTGATAGTCAGAGGTTGGGGCAGCAGACTGGGCTTGATGAGCCCGCGCTGTCCTAAACTTCTTCTTTTTAGTACTTGCGGGTGCGTAATAGGAAGAGTCTAAGTTAAATGCCACAGAATCTGGCTTATCATCTAGAGAGCCATCAGGGTCAGGACCGTATGAGAGACGGTCAAAGACTGATCGAGAGGAGCGTGGAACGGACGCTATGCGGCTAGGATTGGAAACCGTGCAGGCTGTCTGCATGCGGCTGTTTTTAGCTGCCGGAGGAGTTGCTTTGGTGCGATTAGTAGGAGTCGCGATCGTGCAGGCTGGCTGCATACGGTTGGCAATTGTGGTCGCATGGGTTTTCTGCAAGCGATTGACTTCAATAACCGCATGAGCTTCGTCTGTGGGGTTGGCAACTGTAGCCGCATAAGCTATGCGGCTGGCAGATGTGACCGTATGAGTTTTCTTTATGCGGCTAGCGGATGTGCCCGCGTGAGCTTTTTCCATGCGGCTAGCACCCTTATGCGGCTCAGATCGCGTAGAGTTCCTCTTTGCCCCTGCAAGTCCAACATCATAGTATTTTCTTCTGCCGGACTTGGGGACAGCAGAGTTGCCTACGGTCTGAAGTAGGGCCGCAGGAGAGTCTTGCTCGCCGTCTTGAACAACAGAGGGTATCTCTGCAAGAGCTTCAGTAGGAACGAAGGATCGGGGTCTCCACTCCTTGCGGGCCTTCTTCGTGCGGGCTCGCTTCTGGACCGGGCCAGCGCTCTTGTCGGAGAGCATTTCTTCGAACGCCTGTTGGTCGAACCGGGCGACCATCTTCTGTTGCGTGGAGCCAAGCTTGGCTGCATCCGATTGCGTCACCAACTCCTCAGCCGTGAAGAAGTTTGTCCCCAGCAGAGTCGCCATCGTGCTTGCCATGAAATATAAAAGAGCAGAACAATTATCGGAGGACTGGACTTTTACTTCACGTTACAAACTCGCTTGTACAAAGAAAGCCTAGTGTCACGCCCCAGTACCAAAATACTGGGACGGACTAGGCCAGCTACTCCGTATGAGGTATAAAACGTCATACGACGATCGAGGCTGTCAATCTTGCTGGGTATCCTAGCATGCAAGCAGTCTATGGCCTAAATCCGATCTCATACCCACAGGCAATAATCAATGAAATAACGACAAGAGAGATAATCATATGAAAAACAGGAAATACTCATATGATAATCAGAGAGTCTACAATAAGAAATAATGTAGACAAGAATACCTTCCCACACAGTTCCCTCATGGTCAGAAACTGAAGCACGTCCTCCAAGTCAAGTCTGGAAGATCCACATGGTCGGTCACAGGCAATCTGGGAACAATCCAGGGTTGGTCAGGCCAACCGTAGCAAGTACCAGAAAGGAAGGCTCAAGGACGGGCAAAGAAAACCAGCAGGATATAATATGACATGAATAGCATCTAAAAACAGTAAATAAGGTAAGGGATCGTGCGGTACCAACGCACGATTACAGAATATAAGGCAGCAATCCAACTACTAATACGTAAGTAACCAACAAACATCACAGTCATCCTAACATCCACTAATGCTTGCATCGCCAACTGGAACTCGTAGTCTGTCATCGGAACAGTAACTCATCCCTACATCAAACTAGAACAAGGGAATGAATTACCGTGCCGGGACAGCGTTACGTGCCAGCCAGCTTAGCAAGCAACAAGCCATACAATTTAGGTGAATAAGCGGCCACTCAAATGTCTACGGCTATCTATATGGAGGTTGGGTTACCCCAACAATGCAATATAAGAATCCTCAGATCGTGCCATATCCCGCAAGGGCTGGCGAGGTCAAATAACGCATAGTAGGTAGGTATGTACGGTCCCTCGGAAGGCCACCGTGGTAAGCAGGAGTAGATATAGTAGTCGGATATTGCCATATCCGTGGCGGCCAACCCCGACGCGCCAGGACGAGCCTGTGGCGGCCGGTAATGCACGATCTCGGGATTCACGTTCCCTCCCAATGCTTCTACCATTTTTAGTTGCCTAGATTAACCCTACATTTATCCGGAATCACATGCCGTGGTCACATGCTCATCCTCCTAGATGTCGTACCTCAGTACGAGAACGCTAAGTAAGAATCAGCCTCGGCACCTATAGTCCCAGTTGTGATCCATCCTTAGTGTTATGCAACAAGCAAGCAAGCAATCCTAACCACGCTAAGACTATAGGCCAACTACCAGATACCCGTGCAGGTAATCATATAATATAGCCAGAATATCAAGATGGCATCGCAATGCCATATAATCATGGAAGTAGCACCTCAAAGTGCCAATAGACAAAGGGCACCGTAGTGCAATGTCAGGGCCAGTACCTCACAGGGTAAGCTGGACTTATAGCACGGATACAGGTAGTCAGGTCTGGGACAAGGACAACTCTGTCAGTCACAAGAAGTCATCTGCCCACATCGTGGCATGGATATCAGGTCAAGTACAAGACCAGAACCTCTACTATAATAACATCTCAAGCATATATGGAAGCCTAGAGCTCCAATCATCAAGTCGGTCCATCCACCAGATCAATCTAGCAAGAGTCTCCCATCCATGATGGAGTGAATATCACGTCAATAAAGACAACCACCAAATACCAAGCTCATCCCCCTAACAATGCTAGGGCCTCTGACTCACAAGAATCCTCCAAGTCAATGATCACAAGCCACCAGAAAGCAAGCCCCTCAACTACCACGATACAGCAATCAACCAGGTTCTCTAACTACCGGAATACGCAAAGGTACCAGGTTTGGGCGTTTGGGAAGTCGAATAATAATCATATATTGATATCCTCGATATTCTATTCGCTCCGCGAGACACTCGCACCAATATCAAAATCCAAGAGTCCTCAAGACATATCTGATCAAATTAGAACATCACCAAAGAACTAGTAACACTATCTAAGAATCCACTTAGTCTACCATAACCACTATCTCAATATCATATCTCCTCATAGTCAATCCTCGAATAAGATCATAATCCCAACACATGGGTCAAAACTAATCAACGCCGTCGGAAGATGGCAAGGATTGTGTGAACCACTCTGGATCAGATCCACAACCCTTAAACCAAACAAGGAGCAGGGTTGCAGATCTTCACCCGAGTAGAACCACTATCCTTACACAATCTGGCGGACATGACAGATAATGGGATAACAACTAAACTAGAACACCATCTAAAAAGAAGGGTCACAGGTCAAGAGTTCAATGAGTGATACCGTCCAAAAGGCAAGGATTACGTGAACCACTCTGGATCAGATCTACAACCCTTAAACCAAACAAGGACCAGGGTTGCAGATCTTCACCCGAGTAGAACCACTCTCCTTACACAATCCGACGGACAGGACAGATAATGGGATAACAACTAAACTTGAACACCATCTAAAAAGAAGGGTCACAGGTCAAGAGTTCAATGAGTGATACCGTCAAAAAGACAAGGATTGCGTGAACCACTCTGGATCAGATCCACAACCCTTAAACCAAACAAGGACCAGGGTTGCAGACCTTCACCCGAGTAGAACCGTTCTCTTTACACAATCCGGCGGACAAGACATGTCAAGACGCTAGGCGACTAATCTAGTCGGGAGTCTACCTAGCAGGCAATGAGATCAGGGATGCTATACCAAGAAGAACATGCATGAGTTCAGTCCCGCAAACCAAAGGAATGGTTCTGCCCAATCCTTCGAACCAAATTCCCAACCGGGAATTTTGAAAAAATTCGGCAGAGTCTCCTTTGTAATCTAGATGGGAGCACCCTACGAATAGGAGCTAAAACCACTCGGCGTAACCCGCCGCAGAATCGCAGAATCGCAGAATCGTGGACTCGCGAGCTGGGAACACTAAGTCTCAGCTACAAGTAGCACTACGATGCGTACTGGGAATAAATCGATAGCCGAGAACACTAAGTCTCGGCCTCCAGCAGTACTACGATGCGTACTGGACGCCAAACCAACATGCATAATAATAAACTAACCGCCTCGCAGGGCGCACCACAACACTTGTCCATAAATCCCTAACCCAAGCACAATCACCGCCACAAGTAAAGTTAGCCAAAGCCGTTACCCAACCGCGAATCGGACACGGGGCATATGGGGACAATCCGTACAAGTGAGTCGTGCTCGTGTCCTCGGAGGTGTGGATGACCCATCTGAGTCGTCCGATACGGTCTATCCCAGTATCGGACCAAACTAGTCTAGGTTATCATGGCAGTTCTACTGCTAAGCTGCACTACTCATGGTTATACAATTTACAATAAATTAAATACAATAAAAATCCAGGAGAGATGGCAAGAGCCGTCGATGAGCAAGGGATACTTGCCTAGGGGGCTCGGCTAGGTAAGCAAGTCTTCGGCAGTCGCGATCCAAGCTAGCACGCCAATCGAGATCCTCAGAACACACAATAAACAATCATTAGAATTAAATAATAAAATAATAAAGCAAATCACGGAGGATGGCAGAAGAATATACCGTGTAGGTCCCGCAAGCAGTGCAGGCATCTGGTACGAAAACCGAGGCACGCAGACCGATATAGTCATGCAAACCGAGACATGCACGTATATCGAGACGCGCACGAGAATCAAGATGACTCAAAGATCGAAATAAACAGGAGACAACGTGCACGTAAATCGAGACGCGCACGTAGATCAAGGAAATCACGAATATCGGTATGGCACACGAATCAACGTGACACGCAAATTGAGGCGTGCACGCAAATCGAGACGGAGCAAGATTCAAGGAAGCACGCAAATCAATGCGGTATACAAGTCGACGTATGCATGCAAATCGATGCGGTGCAGAGTCCAAGGTGATACGCAAACCAAGGCGGCACATTAATCCGTACGTACACGCAAACCGGGATGGCACAAGGTCCAAGGTGGCACACATACCAATGCGATACACAAATCGATGCATATACGCAAATCAATGCGACACTGAGATCAAAGTGGTACGCAACCGAGGCAGCACGTAAATCGGTGCGGGTACGCAAATCGGTGTAACACGAAAATCCAGAAATGTACAAAGGCCGAGACACGAAAATCGAGAAGATGTACCAATCGATATGGCACGGTGCCCGAGGCAGCGCGGGGCTCGAGGCGTCCCGCTGCCCAAGACAGCACGTGAATCGAGGGTGCACGAAAACCTATAAGGCGCACGCAAACCGAAGCATACGTAGAACGAGGCGCACGTGGATCGAGCAGCGCACTGCTCGAGGCAGCACGTGCACTGAGGCACGTGGCCCGAAGAGCACGCAGCCCAAGGCTGGCTCGCTGCTCGAGCAGCACGGGGCCCAAGGGCGTCCCGCCGCTCGAGGCGGTGCTGGCCCGGGCGCGGCAATGACACGGCGGTGGTGCTGGCCACCGGGGAGAAGAGGAAAGGAAGGGCGGGGGAGATCGGGGCTCATCGGGGTCGGTCGGGCTCCGACGGAGGGGCAGCAGTAGCAGCGGTGGTGGTGCTGGTGGTGACGGAGGAGGCCGGCCGAGAGGGAGGCGGCGACGGCGACGATGATGGTGGCGCTGGTGGTGGCGACGGCGGCCATGGTGAAGGGGGTGGCTGCGGTGGCCGAGACGAGGGCGGTCGCGGTGGTGGCGGGCGCCGAGAACAGCGAGAGAGGGAGAGATGGAAGTGGTGGCGGTGGAGACGAGGGCGGCCGCGGTGGCGGTAGTGGCCGGAGCTGGCCGGGAAGGAGAATAACGAGGGAGAGATGGTGGAGCCGGCAGTGGCGGTGGAGGTGACTGATGGTAGTGGCGGTGGTGGTGCTGGAGGGTGATGGCGGCGGTGGAGAGGGCTGGAGACGAGGGCGACCACGGCGAGGGTGGCGGATGGAGGTGGCAGTGGTGGGAGATGGTGGCGCAGACGGTGGTCACGGCTGTAGTGGTGGGTTGGTGGCGGCCGCAGCCAGGGGGAGAGGCCGAGAGGGAGGAGGAGAAGAGGTGAGGGAGGAGAGAGAGGGCTGGGGGTGAGGAGAGATAGTCGGGAGAGAGAGAGAGGATAAGCTTCTCCTGGAAGGAGAGTGGAGAAGAGAGAGAATGAGAGGGGTTAGGTAGATATTTTAGAGGGGGTAGATTTAGGATCAAGAAAATAATAGTAGCAATAATAAAAATGAGAAAAATTCACCTCCAATAATTAATAATAAAATTTTAAAAAATACCCAATTTCAAAAATCCTCCAAATACGAGATACAGTCGAAATACAGTCATATACCTATTTCTAAAATAGGGATATGACATCCTACCCACTTTACAAAAATTTCGTCCTCGAAATTTCGAAATCATGTATATAAGATTTTCAAAACTAGTACATATAGGTACCATGAAAACTCTACCCACCTTACAGAATTCAAGTAATACAATAAGAAACGAACAAAATCTCAATATGAAAACATCAAAGAGAACAAGTCTCGCTAAATAAATCAACTCGCAAGGTAAATCGAAAACATCGAAAGAATCTCGAAAATCAAAGTCTCGCATACACGAAATAACCCCATAAATCAAAACAAGTATAGAATGTCGAAAACAATGTCAGAAAACGTAAAATCCCAACTGCATAAAAATCCTCACAAATCATAAAATACAGGATATATGTCTCGAACCGATGACCGTAGTTACTAATATCCGAAAAATGTGTGTCATGATCATTCCTTGCCACGCCATCCGGAATGGCTGCAAAAGATGCATCAGGGCACTATAATCGAGCGGCTGCAACTTTCGTTACCACGCCGTCAAGGTATACTAGGGTCACCTGGTACTCTTGACAAATACCCAAAACGAATCAAATCCATAACCCAAATATCCGAATCACTAAAAATCACAAAATCTATAACGATATAACGAGTCCTAGAAAACCATCAAAATCCATAATCCAAAATCCAGGTGAATCGTAACACACATCCAAAAATATCTTCAATAATAACCACAAGATATCTTTTCTAGGAAAATACTCCAAACCAAGGATCCATATCAAAATATAATGTATGGAAAGTATATCAAAAAAATAATATCTGAAACAGATAATCATGAGTGCAGAACTGTCCGGAATCAAGGAAGCCGAATCGATACGAGAATATCCCTCGGATACTCAACAAATGTTAAAATATCCAACCTCAGAGTCCAGATGGAATCTTCATTCCGCAGCAATCCAGCCAACGCTCGAAGAGGGCGATAATGATACTAAGTCAACACGAAGTCAATGCACGAAAGGGATAACAAGAAATCAACCAAGGTGAAACACCGGTAGAGAGTACAGAACCCAAGACAGATGATCAAGTAACCCAATGATGGAGATAAGATGACATCTCATCGGATAAAACGATCGACATGACCAACTATAGGATCATATCTATCAAACAAGGATCAGGGGTAGATAACAACAAATGAGACAGGGCAAAGCAAAATAGGTCCAGGTAGAGATGAGGACCAATTCACAAGTTCAAGGGAGCGAAGGGCAAGTGTAGTAAGTTAGAATCCCAAGGAATTGTGGACTGAGATCAATAATCATGTGATACCCAACAATATCTCAAACGAGACCTGCATGGGCCACCACTAAAACCTTGTCACGCCCCAGTACCAAAATACTGGGACAGACTAGGCCAGCTACTCCGTACGAGGTATAAAACGTCATACGGCGATCGTGGCTGTCAATCTTGCTCGGTATCCTAGCATGCAAGCAGTCTATGGCCTAAATTCGATCTCATATCCACAGGCAATAATCAATGAAATAACGACAAAAGAGATAATCATATGAAAAACAGGAAATACTCATATGATAATTAGAGAGTCTACAATAAGAAATAATGTAGACAAGAATACCTTCCCACACAGTTCCCTCATGGTCAGAAACTGAAGTACGTCCTCCAAGTCAAGTCTGGAAGATCCACATGGTCGGTCACAGGCAATCTGGGAACAATCCAGGGTTGGTCAGGCCAACCGTAGCAAGTACCAGAAAGGAAGGCTCAAGGACGGGCGAAGAAAACTAGCAGGATATAATATGACAGGAATAGCATCTAAAAACAGTAAATAAGGTAAGGGATCGTGCGGTACCAACGCACGACTACAGAATATAAGGCAGCAATACAACTACTAATACGTAAGTAACCAACAAACATCACAGTCATCCTAACATCCACTAATGCTTGCATCGCCAACTGGAACTCGTAGTCTGTCATCGGAACAGTAACTCATCCCTACATCAAACAAGAACAAATGAATGAATTACCGCGCCGGGACAGCGTTACGTGCCAGCCAGCTTAGCAAGCAACAAGCCATACAATTTAGGTGAATAAGCGGCCACTCAAATGTCAACGGCTATCTATGTGGAGGTTGGGTTACCCCAATAATGAAATATAAGAATCCTCAGATCGTGCCATATCCCGCAAGGGCTAGCGAGGCCAAATAATGCATAGTAGGTAGGTATGCACGGTCCCTCGGAAGGCCACCGTGCTAAGCAGGAGTACATATAGTTGTCGGATACTGCCATATCCGTGGCGGCCAACCCCGACGCGCCAGGACGAGCCTGTGGCGGCCAATAATGCACGATCTCGGGATTTCGTTCCCTTCCAATGCTTCTACCATTTTTAGTTGCCTAGATTAATCCTACATTTATCCGGAATCACATGCCGTGGTCACATGCTCATCCTTCTAGATGTCGTACCTCAGTACGAGAACGCTAAGTAAGAATCAGCCTCGGCATCTATAGTCCCAGTTGTGATCCATCCTTAGTGTTATGCAACAAGCAAGCAAGCAATCCTAACCACGCTAAGACTATAGGCCAACTACCAGATACCCGTGCAGGTAATCATATAATATAGCCAAAATATCAAGATGGCATCGTAATGCCATATAATCATGGAAGTAGCACCTCAAAGTGCTAATAGACAAAGGGCACCGCAGTGCAATGTCAGGGCCAGCACCTCACAGGGTAAGCTGGACTTATAGTACGGATACAGGTAGTCAGGTCTGGGACAAGGACAACTCTGTCAGTCACAAGAAGTCATCTGCCCACATCGTGGCATGGATATCAGGTCAAGTATAAGACCAGAACCTCTACTATAATAACATCTCAAGCATATATGGGAGCCTACAGCTCCAATCATCAAGTCGGTCCATCCACCAGATCAATCTAGCAAGAGTCTCCCATCCATGATGGAGTGAATATCACGTCAATAAAGACAACCACCAAATACTAAGCTCATCCCCCTAACAATGCTAGGGCCTCTGACTTACAAGAATCCTCCAAGTCAATAATCACAAGCCACCAGAAAGCAAGCCCCTCAACTACCAAGACACAACAATCAACCAGGTTCTCTAACTACCAGAATACGCAAAGGTACCAGGTTTGGGCATTTGGGAAGTCGAGTAATAATCATATATTGATATCCTCGATATTCTATTCGCTCCGCGAGACACTCGCACCAATATCAAAATCCAAGAGTCCTCAAGACATATCTGATCAAATTAGAACATCACCAAAGAACTAGTAACACTATCTAAGAATCTACTTAGTCTACCATAACCACTATCTTAATATCATATCTCCTCATAGTCAATCCTTGAATAAGATCATAATCTCAACACATGGGTCAACACTAATCAACGCCGTCGGAAGATGGCAAGGATTGTGTGAACCACTCTGGATCAGATCCACAACCCTTAAACCAAACAAGGACCAGGGTTGCAGATCTTAACCCGAGTAGAACCACTCTCCTTACACAATCCGGCAGACAGAACAGATAATGGGATAACAACTAAACTAGAACACCATCTAAAAAGAAAGGTCGCGGGTCAAGAGTTCAATGAGTGATACCTTAAAAAAGGTAAGGATTGCGTGAACCACTCTGGATCAGATCCACAACCCTTAAACCAAACAAGGACCAGGGTTGCAGATCTTCACCCGAGTAGAACCACTCTCCTTATACAATCCGGCGGACATGACAGATAATAGGATAACAATAAACTAGAACACCATCTAAAAAGAAGGGTCACAGGTCAAGAGTTCAATGAGTGATACCGTCCAAAAGGCAAGGATTACGTGAACCACTCTAGATCAGATCCATAACCCTTAAACCAAACAAGGACCAGGGTTGCAGACCTTCACCCGAGTAGAACCGTTCTTCTTACACAATCCGGCGGACAAGACATGTCAAGACGCTAGGCGACTAATCTAGTCGGGAGTCTACCTAGCAGGCAATGAGATCAGGGATGCTATACCAAGAAGAACATGCATGAGTTCATTCTTGCAAACCAAAGGAATAGTTCTGCCCAATCCTTCGAACCAAATTCCCAACTGGGAATTCTGGAAAAATCCGGCAGAGTCTCCTTTGTAATCTAGATGGGAGCACCCTACGAATAGGAGCTAAAACCACTCGGCGCAACACGTCGTAGAATTACAGAATCGCAAAATCGCGGACTCGCGGGCTGGGAACACTAAGTCTCAGCTACCAGTAGCACTACGATGCGTACTGGAAACAAATCGATAGCCGAGAATACTAAGTCTCGGCCTCCAGCAGCACTACGATGCGTACTGGGCACCAAACCAACATGCATAATAATAAACTAACTGCCTCGCAGGGCGCACCACAACACATGTCCATAAATCCCTAACCCAAGCACAATCACCGCCACAAGTAAAGTTAGCCAAAGCCGTTATCCGACCGCGAGTCGGACACGGGGCATATGGGGACAATCCGTACAAGTGAGTCGTGCTCGTGTCCTCGGAGGTATGGATGACCCATCCGAGTCGTCCGATATGGTCTATCCCAGTATCGGACCAAACTAGTCTAGGTTATCATGGCAGTTCTACTGCTAAGCTACACTACTCATGGTTATACAATTTACAATAAATTAAATACAATAAAAATCCAGGAGAGATGGCAAGAGCCGTCGATGAGCAAGGGATACTTGCCTAGGGGGCTCGGCTAGGTAAGCAAGTCTTCGGCAGTCGCGATCCAAGCTAGCACGCCAATCGAGATCCTCAGAACACACAATAAACAATCATTAGAATTAAATAATAAAATAATGAAGCAAATCACGGAGGATGGCAGAAGAATATACCGTGTAGGTCCCGCAAGCAGTACAGGCATCTGGCACAAAAATCGAGGCACGTGGACCGATATATTCACGCAAACCGAGACATGCACGTATATCGAGACGCGTACGAGAATCAAGATGACTCAAAGATCAAAATAAATAGGAGACAACATGCACGTAAATCGAGACATGCACGTAGATCAAGGAAATCACGAATATCGGGATGGCACACGAATCAATATGATACGTAAATTGAGGCGTACACGTGAATCGAGACGGAGCGAGATTCAAGGAGGCACGTAAATCAATACGGCATACAAGTCGACGTATGCACGCAAATCGATGCGGTACGGAGTCCAAGGTGATATGCAAACCAAGGCCGCACGTTAATCCGTACGTGCACGCAAATCGGGATGGCACAAGGTCCAAGGTGGCACATATACTAATGCGGCACACAAATCGATGCATGCACGCAAATCAATATGACAACTGAGATCAAAGTGACATGCAACCGAGGCGGCACACAAATCGGTATGGGTACGCGAATCGGTGCGACACAAAAATCAAGAAAGGCACAAAGGTCGAGACACAAAAATCGAGAAGATGTACCAATCGATATGGCACGGTACCCGAGGCAGCACGGGGCTCGAGGCGTTCCGCTGCCCAAGGCAGCGCATGAATCGAAGGTGCACGAAAACCTATAAGGCACACGCAAACCGAAGCATATGCAGAACGAGGCGCACATGGATCAAGCAGCGCACTACTCGAGGTAGCACGTGCACCGAGGCACGTGGCCCGAAGAGCATGCAGCCCAAGGCTGGCTCACTGCTCGAGCAGTACGGGGCCCAAGGGCGTCCCGCCGCTCGAGGCGGTGCTGGCCCGGGCGCGGCAACGACACGGCGGTGGTACTGGCCACCGGGAAGAAGAGGAAAGGAAGGGCGGGAGAGATCGGGGCTCACCGGGGTCGGTCGGGCTCCGGCGGAGGGGCAGCAGCAGCAGCGGTAGTGGAGCTGGTGGCGACGGAGGAGGCCGGCCGAGAGGGAGGCGGCGACGGCGACGATGATGGTGGCGCTGGTGGTGGCGACGGCGGCCATGGTGAAGGGGGTGGCTGCGGTGGCCGAGACGAGGGCGGCCGCGGTGGTGGCGGGCGCCGGGAACAGCGAGAGAGGGAGAGATGGAAGTGGTGGCGGTGGAGACGAGGGCGGCCGCGGTGGCGGTGGTGGCCGGAGCTGGCCGGGAAGGAGAATAACGAGGAAGAGATGGTGGAGCCGGCAGTGGCGGTAGAGGTGACTGATGGTAGTGGCGGTGGTGGTGCTGGAGGGTGATGGCGGCGGTGGTGAGGGCTGGAGACGGGGGCGACCACGGCGAGGGTGGCGGATGGAGGTGGCAGTGGTAGGAGATGGTGGCGCAGGCGGTGGTCGCGGCTGCAGTGGTGGGTTGGTGGCGGCCGCAGCCAGGGTGAGAGGCCGAGAGGGAGGAGGAGAAGAGATGAGGGAGGAGAGAGAGGGCTGGGGGTGAGGAGAGATGGTCGGGAGAGGGAGAGAGGAGAAGCTTCTCCTGGAAGGAGAGTGGGGAAGAGAGAGAATGAGAGGGGTTAGGTAGATATTTTAGAGGGGGTTGATTTAGGATCAAGAAAATAATAGTAGCAATAATAAAAATGAGAAAAATTTACCTCCAATAATTAATAATAAAATTTTAAAAAATACCCAACTTCAAAAATCCTCTAAATACGAGATATAGTCGAAATACAGTCATATACCTATTTCTAAATAGGGATATGACACCTAGGGACAAAAACCTAGGTACAGCAGTCTAAGTACAATTATTTATTTTTGATTCTGGTGGGTGACGATAGAGGCTCGGGAAAGCGACGGCCGCTCTGCCTTACTCCTTGGACGATCGGTATGCAGCCTTGGCTCGGGGAAGATCTGCTTGGCGTTGACGAAGAAATACTCTTCTTGCTCTCCTCGTGTTGCTCTTCTGGCTTCTCTCTCTCTCTGTGTATTTTCTCTCTGATTATTAGGGAGGAGCTCTCTGTATGGGCGTATCTCTCTCTGACAGTATATATTTCACAAGGGAATGGCACCTTGCTATTTATAATAGTGGGATGTGATCATTAGGGTTGCCAATGATTGCCTCTTGGAGATGGCGGCGGCCTGTGGATTGGTCAATCTAGGCCGTTCAATTTTTATTATGACGAATCCGAACCATTGAGTGTAGATTACACCAAATCCCATCAGCAATTAATGCTGCTTGGAATAAATCTTCCTCATAATGATCTTCTGATGTCTGCAAATAAATTAGATTTATTCTCCTGCCACGTGTCCCAGATTTTTGGGATTTGACCCAATCTTTGATTGTAATAAATCTGAGGAATTGATCGGCTTAGGACACGTGTCCTAGGAGACATTGGGGGGATCTGAACCGCATGACGAGTGAGCCGTATATAATTTTGGGCCGCATATGGTTAGGGCCACGTGTCAGGGCTACCTGGGTAGTGGCCCTCTCATGGAGGTGATCATTGCGAGCCGCATAGGGATACATCCCCCTGAGCCGCATGGAAATGGTCCTCTTGAACCGCATGAGAAGTCTTTGCTCGAGCCGCATGAGGCTGTCTCGGCCTGAGCCACATAGGACGGCTCCATTCTGAACCGCATGAGAAGTCTTTGCTCGAGCCGCATAAGAACGCCCACGTGGCAAAGCCACGTGGCATTTTTATGGCTCTCAAGGAATTTGTGTCAGAGATCTCTTTTCTCTTCCCTAGAAGTCTGTCATTATGACAGAGTCATAATCATTTCTTTTTGTGTCAGGGCTGTCACTTTTTTAGAGTTGTCAGCCGTCAAACAATTAATACGAGAGGGCAGAGAAGAGGGCTGTCCTGCCACGTGTCTTTTGAGCCGCATGGGATGTCTTGGGCCGCATAGTCCCTTATGCCGCATGACTCTCTGAGGCGCATGGGCTTTCTGAGCCGCATGGGGTTCTTTGGCCGCATGGGTTATTTTCTTTAATATTTTCCATGCTTCTACATCAACGAGTCCAGAATGGCGATACGAACTCAACGGTATATCCAAAATTAGATTCCGATGAGCCGATCTCAAAATGATCCATTGACCGGATATTGGTATCCGACTTGCACCGAAACGCGTGCCGGATCCAATATCTACCAAAACTTAGCAAATTATATGTCAACGAGTCCAGAATGACGATACGAACTCAATGGTATCTCCGAAATTGGATTCCGATGAGCCGGCGTCAAAAAATCCCGTTGACTCGGACTATGGGACCCACTTTGCACCGAAAAACGTGCCAGGGCCCACGTCCTCCAAATCTAACAAATTTTATATAAAAACATGCCAGAACGACGCCACGAGTCTACTGGTGGTGTCAGAAATAAAATCTGGAGTCCCGTGTTCAAAAATAGAATTTTACAAGTTGGAAATTACGAATTCGGACGGCCAAATTTGGCGTCGAATTCAACCAATCAAACAAGCTCACAATAAAACAAAACTGGAGGGGTAGTAAGAGGGTTATACCAGCTTCGCACAGGAACTGGTAGCACGCCAAAAGGAGCTGCGGTGGAGGAGATACAAGCTGACGAAGTTGGCCCCGCGAAACTGTCCAAATTTAATATAATTTAAATGGTCAACTTGGTGGCCGGTTTTTATGTATCAAACAATAAAATCGACGGACGAAAATTGACATGAGTGAAGGTGGATATACCGAGATTGTGATGGAGCAAAGAAATCGCCGATCCAACGGTTGAATTCTCGGGAAAACGTGCGCGAAGTCGCTGGAACGGAACGCTATTTCAGCCTCGTTCCCTAGCTCGTCACGACAGGCCTTCGTGCGAAACGCACGAATCGCCTCGACGGTGCATCCCGGAGGACGGTGGTCATCAGGGGGCTGCTCGCTGGAGTGGGGCGCACGGCCAGGGGGGCCACGGCGGCCGTGCGGCGGCACGGCGGCGCACGACGGTGGCCCGCACGTGCGCGCACGTTCCCGCCTGTGCAGCAGTGCAGCTACTGTTGCTGCGCGCTGGTGGCGTGTGGCCTGGCCGGCGACGGCAGAGGCTGCGCCTCCTTGCCCGACCGACTAAGCACGGCGGCGGGTGGAACACAGCGGCGGGGCGGCGGACGCACGGTGGTGTGGATGGCTCGGTATGGTGATGGTGGTGGTTGATGGTTTGAAAAAGATGGAGGAGGGAAGAAGGAGAAGAGGGCTGCGTGGCCTGCTTGGCCAGGTGGCCGGTGGCGAGGCCACGCCGGAGTGGAGGAGGTGGTCGGGTGTGGTAAGGGTGGTGGAGTTGCTGTGTGTTGTGGTGTTGAAGAGGGAATAAGTGAGTGAAAGAAGGATGAGAAATTAAATGAGAGAGAGGGAAAGAAGGAAAAAGTTAGAGAGAGAGAGAGAAAAGATTCTCTCATGCATTCCTTTAGGGCCGGCCATCTTTGTGGGAGTGAGCGTTGGGAGTTACCATGTAGGAATAGAGGGCTAGGATTGGTTAGGAGTGAAATCAAGGATAAAAATAAAATAGGGATTGGATTTATTGAGGGATTTAAATCAATGGGTACACACTCAATATTTGAAGTAGAAAAGCAGGTATTGAATATTATTTTAGACACGGAAAAAAAATGAGGGTGTCACGATGGAGGGTAGCATGAAGCTGGGCTGGACTTGGTGGAGCCGGATTGGGTCAAAACCAGACACTACTAAATAATCGAATTAAAAATAGGTGTTGATGATCATGGACAAATAAGTAGCACATGGGGATTCCAATAAATGGGACACAAGTGGCATGAGGATAGTAGGCTCAATGTGGGCTATGTCCATAGTTGGGGCTGACAGGTTTTGGTCGACAGGGTACCCACAAATCAAGTTGGAAAATAAATATAACATCGTAGGATGAAATAAAATCGGGTCACGTGTCAGGAAAGTTATGCGAAGCAAATGGAGCACAAAATGGCGTATCTGAGTGGGACACGAAGGTCAAGGGTGAAGAGTGTCTCGAGTAGATCATGCATGATGAGTTGGTTTCAAGAAAATGACTGGTCCGGTGCTCCTAAATTAAAAGTCACGGTAACGTGCTAATAATGATCAAGAAAAAGAGTAGGAAATTAATTAATAATCAAATGGTCTAAATCGATCCGAAGTTGTGCGAAGCAGAAAGAGTACAAGGGAACAAGTTTGAGTGGGACATTATATACCGTCATGGAGGCAATCATGTCCACTACAAAACTCATGAAGAAGATTTCCAAAGTTGAACATCCCTGACACTCCAAATATCAATGGCACGGGAAAGTACACTTAAAGATAAATAACAGAATAAATTATTTATTAAAACTAAATCAATCAGAAAAATTTAAAAAAATTAACCCAAAATTCAGGGTGCTCACATCCTACCCACCTTATAAAAATTTCGTCCTCGAAATTAAAATGTTCGTAATCGTTCTAGGTCAAACCCCCACAATCTAGCTTCAGAACTTAAACAATTCATACCATCAAAAAGGACGACATACAGGGTCATGGCATATGGTGGCAGTGAAGTCTCATCTAGGTATACTAGTTATGCTAATCGAAACGGTCATAGGGTATCAAAACACACAAGCAATCTAGGGTGCTAAACTAGAAAAAGTTACAGAAATAACAAATCATCAAAACTGTAAGGTAGTCTACCATCCTACATGAAAACTGGTACTCATCAAAAAAATAAAATAAAGATAACTACCAATTATCTATAAAGGGGTACTATTAAAAAAAATCAAAATCAGAAGTTAAAGAATGAAAGTCAATTGCATGGAAATCCAATCACAATATATATATATTAAGAATATTTAGTCTCGATACGATCTAAGTTGATCAAATTGGGGAAATCAAGATTGGGCAATATGGAGGACAGTTCAACAAAGTCTGAGAACGAGCATACAAGGATGGAGATTCAGGTCGTAATCAAATTTAATTCAATTAAATACAACCCAAGATATTAATATGATACGAAAAATATTCGAAGTCGATTTCGTCGTGATTAAGGAAACTAGGATTCAATGATATTGAAAAATCCTTTTTAGAGAAAAACAAGAAAGATATCATACGAAGTCAGTAAATCATCTCTCTCTAATACTATCAGTTTATCATTTGCCAATCATATTTTCTCACAAATCCCAGTATGAAAATCAACCTTCATATGACTATCATCGAAAATTTATAACCTTCAGTCATCTAAACCTTTACCATGATCACCATAGACAAAATTTCAAACTTCTAAAACATTCCCACGAAGCATACCTCTCTTAATTAGGTATCAACACTCATTCATTTAATCAAGTTTCTAAATTCCTTCACCTTGTTCTAAATTAAATCTGAAACCTCTAAATCCAGTTTATGAAATCCTTGTACTTGTTTAAGTCAAGTCTCGTATTTACTAAACTCCAATACCAGTATGTCACACAAAATTTATTCTTGTTTATAAATCAACCTTCATATTTTCTTCAACGTTCATCTTCAAATATTATCCTTTTGAATTCTATAATTTTCTCCAATCATCTAAAAATAATTCTAATAGCTTAAAATCCTTGTGTTCTCTCTGTCTCTAGTCACCCTCTTACAATATCTGGTTCAACATCGCATAATCATAGAATACAATTAAATTCTCCTTTCCATCTCTAAGTTTCTACATAGCCTTGTAATAGTTCCCAAGAATCAATAACCAAGATTTTCTAGTTCTCAAAACTAGGTTGACCTCTGATATCCTCATTAGTTTTTTTTTTTGAAATACATCCATGAATTTCTCGTAACCCAAATTTTCTGCGATTGTTTCTAAATTGATAACATTTATCACTCGATTCCATTCTAAACCTTTACCACATCTTCCTCTCAATTTTTTTTTCCATAATTGACATCCAACGTTCTGATTCCTACAAATCATTCTATGATAACCATTTTACGTCATTTTTGTACTAGATGATTTACGTTACTTCCTCGACATTTCTCAGGCAAAAAGATATGAAGATTCAAGAGTTTTCAAGGTATAGCTGACAGAATTATATACGAGGCAAGGAATTGATGTAATCATGACAGTTGTATAAGAAAAGGAATGATGGAAATAAAATATTGGCAGAAAAAGAATGATAAAAGAATCTGTTCTGCTTATCGGTTTAAATGAAGGAACCATTTTGAAACCAGAGCTATAATATCAAATCCAAAATAAGTCTAGCAAAATCATTGATTCATTGTATTAAGAAGAAATTCATAGAAAGAAGTTACACAAAGGTTTATAAGAACAGCTAAACCTACTCCTAAATTAAACAATGAGAAGCGAAATAAAAACAAAACAACAATAAATCCTCTTTTTTTTTGAATGACTGAAACAAAAGTAGAGAAAACATGTTCGAAAACATTTAAGGTACAATCTGATAATCATATGCGTCTATCCAAAATCATGGTGCTCTAAATCCTCGTCATACTAGTAAGCAAGGCTACGATAATCACAAAGTCCTCGACTTAGGCACATACCTCTAGAATCGTGGTATTTAACATTTTCACGAGGCCGCTAGCTTGGCTGCAAAAACTTTAAATTTCCACACCCAAGAAATATATCCAAAGCCAGACTATATGTCCTCACCATGCTGGCTAATATGACTATAGGAGACTAGGTTCCAAAACTTAGATAACCTAGCCTATATAATTTCATCTTGACAAAAAATTAAATTAAATCAACAATGAATACCCAAAAATCAAATCAAATTTATCAACGAACATCAAAATTCAAAATGAACAAAAATCCATCAAAATACAAACTCGGATGCAACAGCTATCATCAAGATTCAAAATTCAACAATCATCCATCAAAATCAATAAATACAAACTCAAATTCAACCATAATCCATCAAAATCAAATTCAACAACAGAAAGTAAAGTTAAATTAAATCAAGAAAAAAAGAGTTTTCAAATCGAAGTTAAAATAAGATTCTCAAGGGTCGTCCCAGGAATCTCTCAAGGGATCTCAAGGGATCCTAACTGTGATTGAGTACTTTCAAAATATATCCTAATCCTACTGCAGGCTGTAGTGGTACTCTAGTTCGAATACCACTACACAAACTCGACCTGCATGGGCCACCACTAAAAATGTGTCACAACCCGCACCCTAGAGTAAGGGCACGAGAACGTAACAATGCCCAGCCTAAGTCGCAGTGTCGGCGGTAGAACGCTGTCCTAGGTCTCATGCATCTAACAGTATAAGGATAAGCAGTTTATACTCCCCGAATGGGAGTGGCATAGCAGAATGTAAACTCAATCACATCTAAGGTAGAGCATAAAGGAAGATAGATAAAACATGAAATCCAAAGAGATACAGCAGATAGAAGTCTAAGTGTCTAAGATACACAAACCCAGAAATACGTCTCAAAGCTCAAATACAGTAATCCATAAAGTAAATACAACTCCAGACAATTGAAAATAGCTAACTAAACAACCTCTAATGTGTCTCCTCTAGGCTAGCAGGCAACCTCCAAGCTATCTGTAAAATTTATCAACAGGTCCAGTCAGGACATGAGCGAGCACAATACATCTCAACGGTTCATAGCAGGTTAGAAAATATAAATATGCAGTAGAGTAAGATACATGATCTGAAGGAAATACAGTATGTAAACAGTGAGAGAACTGTAATAGAAATATCTACTATAAGTAGAGAACTAACAGTGGCTAGTGAGTCAGAGTACAATATAAACATGTGTATGGCATAGGAGATTCTGGGAACTATACTATGGAGTGATTCTGGGAACTGCACTACTTGGATATTATTCACATGTCTATTTCTACTCCCCCGTACCCCCAATCAATACACAAGGATCCAACCAGGTTATGTTATAATTCCATGCAAAGGCCCACAAGGGGTGATACATGGATAGCCCATAAATGGGTGATTCTGGGAATGCCTACAATGGGGTGATTCTGGGAATACCCGTAAATGGGGTGATTCTGGGAAGACTCTGTGATCATGAGAGTACATATCACAAGTGATCGAAGAATCGTGAAGCATAGTGATACACCATGTAAGTGAAACGCACAGAACATGTAGTATACGATGCTCCCTGAGGAGATAACATCTCAAGAATGGATCCATATAGTACTAATCCGTGTTACCAACGTGACAGCATCAAGTAAAGTAACCTAAAGCAGGAAAATAATTCTAACATGATATGAAATGATCAGAAAATGTACTCGTCTGATAACCTGAACAGCTGATAGGTATAGGGGGTCCAACTGAAGCCACAGAGTCCTATTTAAAGCAACACAGGTTACAAGGTGTTCAAGTTATAATAAATAAATCTCTACAAGCAATCTATTTTATCCTAGGTTCTTCTAAGTCAAAACAACTCTAGGCCAACTCCGGTCAATAATCTAGTCAATCTAGGTCAAGTGTTGACTTACAGTTGACTTTGGGTCAACTGGTCAACTCTGGTCAAACAGGGTCAATTCTAGTCTAATTATTAAAGATATAAAGTGTACTTCGTTATTCGTACGTCGAAACTTACGATATGCAAATCGAGATAAGAAGATCAACGGTAAAGTCGATAATCTTATTATAGTGATCCACGTGTCCATCTTGTCAATTTCAGCGATGTGAGATCACTGGAATTGACTGAGCTCAGTTTTATTGTACTAATCTCGAAATACGAACATTATAAGAATTAATTATTAATAAATTACAAAAAAGTTAAACTCAGAGAAATTATCAACAAACATTATCGGACGATAAAATAAACATCACCAACGTGTCCAGAATGGTCAAATCAGCTAGGATAGCCTACCCATCGGTCCAATTTGGACACAAGGGCAAAAAGGTAATTTTGGGTCAAAATGGTATCCGTGTCGGGGTCGTACAGAAATTTGGTCCGTTGATCCGATCTCCAGAATTGGATTCCGTTGACCCGATCTCAATTTGGTCCGTTGACCAGAACTTGGAATTCCGGTTTGCACGGAAATGTGTGCCGGAGCCAAAGTTCTCAAAACTCAGCAAACTATAAGTCAACGAGTCTAGAATGGCGATACAAACTCAACGGTATATCCGAAATTGGATTCCGATGAGCCGATCCCAAAATGACCCGTTGACCCGGATATTGGTATCCGACTTGCACCGAAACGCGTGTCGGATCTAATGTCCACCAAAACCTAGCAAATTATATGTCAACGAGTCCAGAATGACGATACGAACTCAATGGTATCTTCGAAATTGGATTTCGATGAGCCGGCGTCAAAAAGTTCCGTTGACCCGGACTATGGGACCCACTTTGCACCGAAAAACATGCCAGGGCCCACGTCCTCTAAATCTAACAAATTTTATATGAAAATATGCCAGAACGACGCCACAAGTCTACTGATGGTGTCAGAAATGAAATCTGGAGTCCCGTGTTCAAAAATAGAATTTTACAAGTTGGAAATTACGAATTCGGAAGGCCACCTTTGGCGTCGAATTCAAGCAATCAAACAAGCTCACAACGAAACGAAACTTGAGGGGTAGTAAGAGGGTTATACTAGCTTCGCACAGGAACTGGTATCATGCCAAAAGGAGATGCAGTGGAGGAGATACAAGCTGACGAAGTTGGCCCTGCAAAACTGTCCAAATTTAATACAATTTAAACGGTCAACTTGGTGGCTGGTTTTGGTGTATCAAATGATAAAATCAACGGACAAAAATTGACATGAGTGAAGGTGGATATACCGAGATTGTGACGGAGGAAAGAAATCGTCGATCCAACGGTCGGATTCCCGGGAAAACGCGTGCGAAGTCGCTGCGACGGAACGCTATTTCAGCCTCGTTCCCGAGCTCGTCACGACGGGACTTCGTGCGAAACGCACGAATCACCTCGACGACGCGTCCCGGAGGATGGTGGCCGTCAGGGAGCTGCTCGCTGGAGTGGGGCGCACGTCTAGGGAGGCCACGGCGGCCGTGCGACGGCGCGACGGTGCAAGACGGCGGCCAGCGCGCCCGTGCACGTGCGCGCTTGTGCAGCGGTGCAGCAGCTGCTGTTGCGCGCTGGTGGCGCATGGCCTGGCCGGCGACGGCGGGGGCTGCGCCTCCTTGCCCGGCCGACTAAGTGTGACGGCGCACGGAGCACAGCGACGGGGCGGCGGACGGACGGTGGTGTGGGTGGTTCGATATGGTAATGGTGGTGGTTGATGGTTTGAAGAAGAAGGAGGAGGGAAGAAGGAGAAGAGGGCTGCGCGGCCTGCTTGGCCAGGTGGCCGGCGGGGAGGACACGCCGGAGTGGAGGAGGTGGTCGGGTGTGGTGAGGGTGGTGGAGTTGCTGTGTGTTGTGGTGTTGAAGAGGGAATAAGTGAGTGAGAGAAGGATGAGAAATTAAATGAGAGAGAGGGAAAGAAGGAAAAAGTTAGAGAGAGAGAGAGAAAAGATTCTCTCATGCATTCCTTTAGGGCCAGCCAGCTTTGTGGGAGTGAGTGTTGGGAGTTGCCATGTAGGAATAGAGGGCTAGGATTGGTTAGGAGTGAAATCAAGGGTGGAAATAAAATAGGGATTGGATTTATTGAGGGATTTAAATCAATGGGTACACACTCAATATTTGAAATGGAAAAGTAGGTATTGAATATTATTTTGGACACAAAAAAAATGAGGGTGTCACGATGGAGGGTAGCACAAAGCTGGACTGGACTTGGTGGAGCCGGATTGGGTCAAAACCAGACACTACGAAATAATCGAATTAAAAATAGGCGTTGATGATCATGGGCAAATAAGTAGCACATGAAGATTCCAATAAATGGGACACAAGTGGCATGCGGATAGTAGGCTCAATGTGGGCCATGTCCATAGTTGGGGCTGACAGGTTTTGGTCGACAAGGTACCCACAAATCAAGTTGGAAAATAAATGTGACACCGTGGGGTAAAATAAAATCGGGTCACGTGTCAGGAAAGTTGTACGAAGCAAATGGAGCACAAAATGGCGTGTCTGAGTGGGACACGAAGGTCAAGGGTGAAGTGTGTCTCGAGTAGATCATGCATGATGAGTTGGTTTCAAGAAAATGACTGGTCTGGTGCTCCCAAATTAAAAGTCACGGTAACGTGCTAATAATGATCAAGGAAAAGAGTAGGAAAATTAATTAATAATCAAATGGTCTAAATTGACCCGAAGTTGTACGAAGCAGAAAGAGTACAAGGGAATAAGTTTGAGTGGGACATTATATACCGTCACGGAGGCAATTATGTCCACTACAAAACTCATAAAGAAGATTTCCAAAGTTGAACATCCCTGACACTCCAAATATCAATGGCACGGGAAAGTACACTTAAAGATAAATAACAGAATAAATTATTTATTAAAACTAAATCAATCAGAAAAATTTAAAAAAAATCAACCCAAAATTCAGGGTGCTCACATCTATTGCTTTTTCGACTTGGGGGACAATATCGACGCCCCACCCAACTCCTTCTGCACTCTTGGCATGTGGCGCTGGTAGCGGAATTCAAGTTCCTGGTGCGAGAGAGTCTACTGAGGTCGATGTTCAAACCTCGCAGATTGAGATCGGTGGGTCTTCTTCAGGTCCGCCATCCAGGGTAGCTCCTCCAACTCTTGCCATGATACCACAAGTGTTGGCGAATGCGGATGAGTACGTGAAATTCATCGTTGAGGCAGTGTACAAGATGCTGCAGAAAGGTGTGTCGACAGTGATGAACACCAATGGGAGTTTTACGATGGCAAAATCTATGGCGCTTCCACACATCAACCTGATACGTCTCCACCAGGGCCATGATCATATGGCCGAGATTTTGGAGGGCTTGGTGACTGAGCTGGATCAGCTGCTTTTCGAGTTTCAGCGTATCCAGCGAAATGATCTTTCCACCCTGATAGACGCGGAAAAGAAGAAGATGATTGCTGAGATTGAGTCCTCTTATCAGGCCACCATGGGTGTCTGGGAATGCGAAGTGGCTGAGACTGAAACTGCAGTAGAGCGATTATCTCAGTCTACGCAGAAGAAGGTAGAGTTGCAAACTGCGTTGGACGCTAGTATCGCGGAGGTTGATGCCCAGATTCGCCACCTTGAGGACCAGCGGACCCGACTCCTATTAGATGCTGAACGTTCCCGGACTGAACATGCAGCATTCAAGAAGGAGGAAGCAGCTTTCACCCACCGGTCTCTTACTCTGGCTCAGCAGCGACAGCAGCTAGATGAGAAGCATGAGGATGACACTTCTCCTAAGGCCATAGAGGCGATGCGTCAAGAAGCTGAACGTCGGGTCCCGGCGACTGTGGAGACTCGAGCGACAGACTTGAGGCACAGGATTGAAGAGCTTTCAGCCAACCCTGGGGATATTTAGGGATTGTAGTCTCTTATTTTTGTGTATTTGCAACTCTTGCTGGGGAGGGTGTAATCCTTTACTCTCTTTTTTTAGAATAAAGAAATACAAAATTTTTTGTGATGTGTTCATTTTTACTGTCATGAACTTGACAATTTGTGTGGACCTATTATCTTTTGCGTACCTTGGTTTTTAGGTACAGATAATAAGTTTGAGAGAACCAACATGTTTGCTCAGAGGTGATGTGGACATGGAAAATATGGGATTCAAAATGATAGAATCTTCCTACTCAGAGGTGTTATGGACGTGGTAGGAATGACTCTGGAGGATACGCGGAACTACTCAGAGGTAATATGGATGTGGAAGTTCTACGATCAATATACGGCAATGTAGGGGTTGTCTGTACGGAATGTTTACTCAGAGGTAATGTGGACGTGGTAAACATGATGGGTAGCATAGTCTTATGGAATGTGAGATTCCGCTTTGTAGGGCGTAGAGGGACAACTCAGAGGTGATGTGGACGTGGTTGTCCTTCTACTGGAGGATGCCACGGAACAGCTGGGTTCTGGAAGCATCTGATTTTGTGGAAGTACATGTCTGAAAGATATCAAGAGTAGTACTTCTTTAGGAACTTGTCGTTGATGGGCATCATGAACAAGTCCCCATTGGGTTTAGCGAGGCGGTAAGCACCGTTTGAGTATACCGTCTCTATGATGAAAGGTCCATCCTACTTGGGCTCGAACTTTCCTGGTGTCTTGTGAGTCAACACCATCGGCCTCCTGACTGCCTTCTTGTTGAAAGCCTGTGATATACGGGCTTAGTAGAGTTCGATGCGTTGTTGAGCTAAGAGATGCTTTTCGTCAAGTGCCTCCAGTTCCCGCAGACGACGACGTTGATTGTCCTCTTCTGTGAGCTGGTTTGTGATTGCTACACGGAGTGAGGGTATCTGGATCTCGAGAGGTAGTACCGCTTCGCTCCCGTAGACCAGGGAGAATGGTGTGTTTCCTGTCGGGGTCCGTACCATTGTACGGTAGGCCCAGAGGCATTCGCCGAGCTTTTCGTCCCAGTCGCATTTATTGGATGACACAACCTTTTTGAGTAGCCTGACGATCGTCTTGTTGAACGCCTCGGCCAATTCGTTTGCTGCCAGATTGTAGGCGGTTGAGGCCACGTTTTGAATGCGATTCTTGTCACAGAATCTGCTGAAAATATGGCTGATGAACTGAGGACCGTTATCGTAGATAATCCTCCGGGGTACCCCGAAACGGTAGATGACATGGTGCTTGATGAAGCTGATCACCCTAGAGCTCTTCACTTCCGCCAGTGGAACTGCTTCTGCCCATTTGGAGAAGTAGTCGGTGATGGCTAGGATGAAGCGGTATCCCCTCGTTGAAGGAGGGGTGATCGGTCCTACAATGTCCATATCCCAAGCTTCGAAGGGCCAAGAGGCGACTGTAGGATGTAGTGGTTCTGACAGTGTATGAATGAAGTATGTGTGAAGCTGGCACGCATGGCACTTCTTAGCATAGTCGACAGCGTCAGCGGCCATGGTTGGCCAGTAGTAGCCCATGCGTCGTAATCGGTCCTGCAACTTAGGGCCAGATTGATGGGCTCCGTAGGTCCCATCGTGAGCTTCTCGATGGGCTTCGGCTGCTTCTTCGTTTGACAGATATTGCAGGAGAAGTCCATCATAGGAGCATCGGTACAGCATTTTAGTAGCTGTATCGTAGTAGAATCGAAGGAAGCGCCTCCTGAGTGAGACGGCTTCTTTCGGGTCTTCTGGGAGAATTCCGTAAACAACGAAGTCGATGAACGGGAACCTCCAGTCTCAGACATTAACCCCAGCACTTGTTGACATGGCATGGGCCATTTGTGAGCATAGGTTATTTTTAGGACAGACCAAGTCTCGACCAACTACCGTAACATAGTGTTGAGTCCCGAGGGGTGATGCCAATGAGGCTGCGAGGCCAGCCAGAGCATCAGCCTCCAGATTTTGTAAATGAGGTATATGTTAGATGAAAAACTTGGTGAAGGTTGAAATGATGTTCAGTGCAACTTCATGGTAAGGAATCATATCTTCATGACGAACTTCGTATTGCCCTCTGACCTGGTTAACGACGAATTTTGAGTCGCCGTAGGCTTCCAGATGATCCACCCCCAGCTATTGTACCAGCTGGAGTCCCATGATGAGAGCGTTGTACTCGGCAATATTATTGGAGCACGGCTTCGAAAGGGAGTAGACACGCTGGATGACCAGCTGATCGGGAAAGACTAGGACTACCCCCACTCCTGCGATGATTTGGCCTTTGGGGCATGTTCTTGAAGCGTCATCTAAAAATATCCGCCAGACGGAGCTTTCTTTGGTGATGTTTGATTCTTGGACCTCATCCGGGATGTCTTCATAGAGTCTTGAGGACTCTGGGATGGGGTGTGCAGCTAAAAAGTCGGCCAGAGCCTGACCCTTGACGGCTTTTTGTGGAACGAATACCATGTTGTATGGCGTTAACAGGATTTCCCACGTAGCTAGCCGGGAGTTTAATGACCCTGGCTTCGTCATGAGAACTCTGAGTGGATTGACTCGAGAGATGACATGAATTGTCTGGCCCGAGACATAATGGCGAGTCTTCTGGATGGCAAATACCAAAGCCAAATACTCTTTTTCAACGGGGTTGTACCGGTGTTCGGCCCCGATCAGTGTTCTACTGAGGTAGTAGATAGCTTGCTCATAGCCTGCATCACTGTTCTGAGCGAGCAGGGCGCCGAGAGAATGATCCATGGTACGGACGTAGAGGAGAAAAGGTTTACCGACGACGGGTGCCACCAGGACTAGCGGACTCGTCAAGTAAGCCTTGATGTCATCGAAAGCTTTTTGACATTCCTCTGTCCAGACGTAAGAGACTCCCTTCTTCATAAGCTGGGTGAAGGGTTAACATTTTTCGGAGAGGTTTGCTATGAACCTCCGAATATATGCCAGACGTCCCTGCAGGCCTCGAAGTTCTCGGAGGTTCTTCGGAGGGTCCATATCAAGGATGGCTTTGGTCTTCTCGGGATCGACATGAATGCCTTTTGACATGATAATGAAGCCCAAGAACTTTCCGCTAGAAACTCCCAAGAAGGATTTAGCGGGATTCATCTTGAGTTGATGCGCCCGTATGAGATCGAAGACTGTCTTTAGGTCTTGTAGGTGATCTCCTTTGAGACGGCTCTTGACTGCAATATCGTCAACATAGCATTCGACTGTCTTACAAAGATGCTGACGAAAGTTGGTGCTCATAGCTCGTTGGTACGTCGCACCCACGTTCTTCAAGCCGAAGGGCATCACTTTGTAACAGAAAACCCCCTTCGGAGTCCTGAATGACGTGTGTTTTGCGTCATCGGGGAACATCTTGATCTGGTTGTAGCCCGAATACCCATCCATGAAAGACATGCGTTCGAAGCCACATGTGTTGTCGATCATCACGTCTGTGATTGGAAGTGGGAATTCGTCCTTCGGGCAAGCAGTGTTGAGATCCCTAAAGTCGATACAGACTCGTATCTTTCCATTCTTCTTGGTGACAGGGACGACGTTGGCTACCTAATCCGGGTGCTGTTCTTCACGGATGAAGCCGCTAGTCAAGAGTTTGTCCACCTCCTGATCGATAGCGATCATGATGTCAGGACGAAAACGTCGCTGTTGTTGTTTGATAGGCTTGGGCATCGGGTAAGATGTTGAGCCTATGCATCGTGATCTGAGGATCAAGTCCTGGCATGTATTCATAGCTCCAGGCGAAGACATCGATATATTCTTTAGCCAGTTGGATTAAAGACTCCCGGTCTTCTCCTTTTAGGCTTTTGCTGATGAAGATGGGTTTGGAAGAAGATCCATCCCCAAGATCGATCTGCTCGACTTCGTCTTCGGTAGGGGGTTTGCGTAGCTTAAAACGAGACTCCTATTGTTCTCCTAAGTGTTGCACCCCGGGTTCTTCTTCGAAGAATTTCGACGCTTGGTCTTCGCCTTCATCTTCTTGAGGTTGAGCAGATGTCATGTTGGCTGACAGCACTCTCTTGAAAACTGAGCCGATACTGGTATCGGAATCCCAATTTGATGCTTCAGACGAATGAGAATGTTCTGCTTCTTCTGCCTCCGAATTCTCTGGAGTTGACGGCGATGTGACATAACCTATCCCACGTCGAGTCCGATTATAGTAGTCCTGCGACTTTCCTTTAGGTGTTGGAAGCCGGAGAGGAAGACGTCGACCCTTGCCGTAGTTCAGGCCTTTGTTGCTTTTTAGGTCGTAACCCATCTTTCGGATGAGGTACTTTGCCTTGTCCGTGTACCGATAGGCTTGTATTCTGTCGGTATCTGGTTCTGGCTCGAGTGGCGGGAAGTCTTGATGACACTCAACTTTGTCGAAAATGATGGATTCTTCGTCTCGACTCTGCGGTGGCACTACAGAACAGACCCCTTGGAACGGGACTACTCGATTTACATGATGGACAGTTGTTTTTTGTGTTTGCAACGATCGTAGAGCGTTATCTAATGTATACATGGCATTCCAATGTGGAAGACTAGAATAATTAAAAGACACTCTATTATTGATGAAATACGAGATTTTATCCCACGGGATTACATTGTACAGAGAGGGTGCATCTACATCAGCAGAGATATATTCCTCTAGCTCTTCATCTGTGAGTACTGGGGTTGGATAGGAAGAGTCCACCACAGCTTTGATTTTGGGGTCCGAGAGGGCTACATGGGCCTTCTCTGGCAGCCTGGATTGTGGTGGCTTACCTTTAAGACGCACCTTCAGAGGTGCCTCCACTGTGCCTCCGGTGATTGGTGCCTTCCCCTGTAGTTTTGCAACGAGGGGAGCCGATGTTTGAGGCGGCTTTCCCTTGAGTCGTATCTTCAGGGGGGCTTCAGGAGCAGTTGGTGCTTTCCCGGGTAGCTTGATGTTCATGGGAGGCATCTTCTGAGGCGGTTTGCCTTTGAGTCGGATCTTCAAAGGAGCGTCGGGAGTCATCTTCGGCTCCATGTGCGGCTCTGCTACCATTTCTGCTTTATCGCCAGCATCATTGGCTTCCTCCTCGTCAGGTGACTTGTACAAGGAGGAATCAGTGAAGTAGGCTTCAACCCCTTTGAAAGGGTCAATATCGGCGAACTCCGTCCGGATGACGTCGTTGGTGGACACGTACTTCACACATTGGTGGAGCGTATATGGCACCACCATGTACTCATGCAACCATGGACAACCCAACAGAAGATTGTAGTTGACGTCGGCGTCCACGACATAACAAGTCACCTTAGTTCTGAGGTTATCGATATGGCACTTTAGTCGTATCTTGCCTAGTGGCTCGCTTTTGCTAGTGTTGAAGCCACTGATTGTTGTGTTGGATGGCGCCAGTCGGTACATTGGGATCCTCAGTATTGAGAGCAGCGTCTTTGGGATGATGCTGAGGGAAGACCCCGGATCGATCTGAATTTGCTTCACCTTGACAGAACCGATATAACCTGTATAATACAGCGGCCTGTTGTGTCGGTTGTGCTTGAGGAGCATGTCTTATTGGGTGAAGGTTATATTGGGGATAACCTCATCCGTACAATGACAGTGTGCACATGTAGTTGGGAGATCTTCAGGCTGCTTGACCTGACTAATGAAGGACTCAGCATCCTTCAGGGCTTCGCAAAGAGCTTCACGAGTGTCTTTGGATAGACGAAGGAGCTCAAACAGAGAAAGGCGGGCAGGAGTACTGGCCAGTTGTGCCAGTATGTCGAAGTTGTGGGACTTGGCTAGCCCCGAAGCATTCTCCTTTCGTAGAGGCCTATCGAAGCGGGCCTCTACATGCTTCTGCTTATTGGCTGCTGGAGGCTTGGACGAACCCCCTTCTTCGGTAGCAGGGACGGTGCAAGGAGACACCACCTCGATGGCAGCTTCGTCGGGTTGGGCATTCTGTTGTGAACGCGTCTGCACAGGAAGTGCCTCTTCCGTAGAGGAAGAGACCATGCGGCAAGACTTGATCTTCCTGCCTTTGGTGTTGGAGGCAGAGCGTACCTCCGGTTGAGTAACCTCGGAAACAAGATCAGGGTGAACCCATAGATCTCTCCCCGAGATGTGGTGAGTGGGATGAGTTTACTCACGTTGTCACGAGTAGGTGGTAAGTTAACCACCTCCATTGTCGCTTTAGGGATGGAGACGACGCCATCTTGTGTTATAGTTGGCGGCAAGGTGCCAAATTGGAGTGACACCAGATTGGTCGAGACCGTCTTCTCTTCGTAGTCGACGGAGATAACATCCGTATTGATCATGCGCTGGATGTAGTTCTTGAGGATGTAGCAGTCCTTGGTTGGGTGTCTGACAAACTGATAGTAGTGACAGTACCTCGGATTGTCCACTTTCCCAACCTCGTCGGGACGCTTCGGGTCCGGCAGCTTGATCTTGTCACCCTACTTCAGTATCTCAAAGAGTTGCAGGGTGTCTTCATCGTTGAACGAATAAACCTCCTTTGGCCATGGTGCAAGTGGAGGCTTCTGAGTAGGCACTGATGCACCTTTTGAGGCATTGACAGTCAATACCTGTTTCCCCTTCGTCTCTCGTCCGGGGTTGTTGGCTGCAGGCCATTTCCCCTTGTTTTCAAAGACGGGAAAACTGACTCCCAGAAGACGAACGTTTGTCGCCTTCTTTTTTGCGGCTTCGGCTTCGATGATCAAGGAACTTCAGTCGGGAGGAGGAGTAGAATTGAGCCAGAGTTTGACTGCGGGCAGCATGTTCATGCTGCAGGAGTAGAGGAGTGCATGTTCTGGCATGCCCGGGGGCAGTCTGAAGCAGGCCTGTCGGAAGCGTTCGATGAATACTCGAACTGTTTCCTTCTCCTTCTGGCGTATCTCTATGAGAGACGCCATTGTCATATCCTTTCTGCCGTCGTAGAAACGGTCGAGGAAAAGGCACGTCAAGTCATCGAAGGAAGATATAGAATTATCGGGAAGGCTGCAGTACCAGTCGTACGCCACTCCTTTCAGTGCCCCGACGAATATGCTGGTGAGTAGCGCATCCTCCTTCGGAAGATGTCTCGTTTGGGACTAGAAGTACGACAAATAGCGACATGGAGAGTCCTTTCCGTCGTATGGTGTCAAAGTTTATGGTTTATATTTGGGAGAATAAACCACTTTGTTCCATTCGAGGGGATAAGGTTGGAGGATGCCCATCTTTTGGTGCTCCTCTTGTCTCGTCTTGGATTCAAAGTGCTCGCACAAGTCCCTGATCATCTCGACCACGTCTTCCGTGGAGTTGGGAGTCGGAGAAGGTGGTACCACCTGGAGTTGAGCATTTGAGGGCTCCGACGTCCGAGGGGCTTCGCGGCAATCCGTATCTAAGGATACCCGTTGAGGGGGTACACTTGACTCTCCATTGACCCCTGGGTCGGGACCGGTAGAAGGCGTCCTGGCCAAACCTGACCGTATCTCAAACACTGCTTGAGTTAGTGTTTGCATGGAGGCAGAGAGGGTTTTGAGTCCTCCCTCCAGGGTATCCATGCGTTGGACGAGGTCTGCTGGTGGCCCATCCGACTCGGTGTCACCCCCAGTCATATAGACTGTCATGACACGGCTGGAGTCGGATGGCTCGGTTGAGGCTTCGCTTTCAGTCTCACTCTCCTGTAGAGGAGTTGTTGTTCCCGGAGCTTCGTCTTGGCTACCCCCAGCTATGTTCCTCAGGGCTTCTTCGTCTTCGAGACTCGGATCCACAGGGGCTAGACTACCCCCAGCTAAGTTTTGGGGGACATCTTCGTCTTCGGGAGAAGTTTCCGTAAGGGCCTGATTACCCTCAGTCATGTCTTGAAGGACTTCTTCATCTTCGAGATGCAGGTCCACAGGGGCAAGATGACCCCCAGCTATGTCGGGGAGGCTGCCTTCGCCCTGAGGATGAAGATCCACCCCAGCTGTGCTTCGGAGGACACCCTCGTTTTTGGAAGGAGGATCAACAAGGGCTTGACTACCCCCAGCTTCCTCCAAGATCTTCTTCCTCCCCCGAGTGTCTTCGAACACTCCGGAGGACGAGACGGTTGTCTTGGTTTTCCTCGGCTGGCACTTGGACGAGGGATTGCCAGTCGTCTTTCGGACTGACGAGGAGTTGGAGATTACATTGCATGAAGCAACCTTTGGCTCTTCTTTTGTTGACACCTTCCCGAGGCAACGTCGGAGGGGTGTCGATGATTGCAGCCGTTGGAACACCGATTGTCTTGGTGGGACTGCTGGCTTGCAATAGCAGTTGATGGTGACTACAGCATAAGTGTGCCCTGTAAGGGGCACATCGTGCTCATTAGTCGACTCTCCTGATCGGCATTTGTGAGTGATCACGTTACGTAGATCGTTGGAGGAGAGTGCCACCTTCGCACCCCCTTCAGGCGCATGGCAAGGCCAAGCATCGGGGTAGTCAAGTGAATGCTGCGCCCCCTGATCCAACACCAAACAGGTGCTCAGATCAGTAGTGGGGGAACAACATTTGAAGTGACTTGAACGGACCTCAGACGCACAACCAGAGGAGGCGCGGGAGTTCAAGACCACTGGGTTTGCCCTGCTCGACTTGGTTGCGAACACAACAGATGCGCCCAAGTGAGACAAGAACTTTGAAGGTCGGCTCATTTCTGGAACAGAAGCACCTGAGTCGACCTTATACAACTTACCATCAGTAGCGCGCATGATTGTGAGCACATGCTTCTGGCTTGCTGCTGGCATAGCACGCTTGGGGCGCATGGCCCGTGCTGTCTTAGACTTCTCGCAACTACAGCGAGTGAGTCTGTCAAAGACAGAGACCTTCTGTGGCGCATCAGAGGTGATGCGCGGGGCATTGGCTGTGCCCCTGCTCCGTCGATGCATCTTTCTCGCCTGAGAGGGAGATGGCTGGGGAATGTGGTCAGCCGCACGTTTCCCCAAGAGATACGCTGCACCGGTGGGCGCATCTTGGTTGCTGAGGACGTCAGCAGGAAGTGAAGGCTGAATCGGCGCATCCCCTTCGGTGGTGGTGCCAGAGGCGTCGACCTTGCGCACCCAGATTTGGCGAGTCTTCTTCGGCTTCGACAGCCGCTTCGAAGGACTCGCACTGCCTTCAGAGATGAAATCCTCATATGCCTGTTGATTGAGGCGTATGACTAGCGTCTTGTGGGAGGAGCCCACCTTCACATCGTCGGATTGCGACACAGCTTTCTCGGTAGAGGAGAAAGAGGTCCCCAGGAGAGTCGCCAGCTTGTTTGCCATTAAAATCTTTTGATTGCAAATTTTAATACAAACAGAACAGTGTTACAATATAGGACTTAGACGTAGTCCTAGGAGTACACTTTTATTTATCTGGGTCCCTTGTGCCGATGGAGCGAGTGGTAATGCGTTGACTCTGTTGACGATCTGACGACGGTTATCGGTTCTCTGAAGGTTTGGATTGCTCTGGGTGCTGGAGCTTGCTGAGAGGAGAAAGATGTTGAGTGTCTGTATCTGTCCCTCTGGTTGGGCGATGTCTCTGTCTGTCAATGTATGTTCGTCTGTGTGTGTGTTGAAGAAGGAAGTGATCCCTCTATTTATAGTCTGCAGGCTGGCTGCTCATGTGTGCATATGTAGGATGCGCCTGGACGCGAGGACGCCACGTGGTTGTTGTTGATGGAGGCGCATGGACGATGCGCCCTGATTGAGGAGTTGAATTCTTTATGCTGCTGTTGTGGGCTGGCACGTAGCAGGGGTAGAATCTTTCTGTTGCTGAGATCTTGGGTGATCGGGTCAAGGGACACGTGTCATCGGCCCGTGGCTCGGAGATCTCAGATTTGGTGGGGAATGATCTGGTAGGATGTGCCTGGGATTGGGAGCATGAGGAGACTTTGGCTCGCAACCTTCGGGAGTAACGAACAATTTGGGGCGCATGGCTTTTGAGGCGCATGCGAGGCTTTAGTAGTGACTTTACTTCTGTCTTTAGGGATCAGAGAAAAGTCTAAGGCGCATGGCTTTTGAGGCGCATGTAGAGATTTGGGCGCATGGCTGCAGAGGCGCATGCGAGATGGTTTGGGCGGCCACGTGGCTTGTAACCGCCGGAGGGGAGTAATGATGATGCTGACGTCGATGATGCTTTATTTTCTGAAAAAGCTGTCAACTGCAGTCTTCGGGGGACGTGCTGCCAACTCTGTCAGACTTCAGCATTTAATGTTCTTTGACAGATGATGGGTTATCGAGTGGGCGCATCGATCGGCGTTCCACTTGGCGCACGGGGCCGCATGGGGGCGTATGCTTGTGAAGCGCTTGGTGTTGAGGGGCGCGTCTGTGTGATGCGCAGTCTGGCCGACGCATCCGCTCCGCTTGACACGTCTTTTTGGTGCGACTGTTACGTTCTTCGAGTGCTTTAAATAGCCATTTTTGACTTGGCTGAATTCGAAGCGTCAGGTTCATCCATTTAACGTAAATTTATTGCACAGGATTCGAAGAGCCATCCACTTGGCACATGGGTTTGATTTGCCCGGCCTATAAATAGTGGTATGGAGAGAGTTTGCTTCTCGTTCTCTTACGTCCTCCCGAAATGAACTTGTTTACTCGAGCACATTCTGCTGACGAGATGCTCCCGAAGGTGAAGATGCGACACAATGTCTTCATTGATGCACTTGAAGGTAACTGTAACATCCAAAAGTCGGAGTCGAAGGCTTCTGAGGCAGGCGGAAGGTGCATATTGCATCCAAAGATCGGGATGCTCGAGCCTCGTCTCCGTTATGTGGGAAGAGCCACAGATCGAAATTGCGGTGCTGCAGCTTTGGGGGCTCTTTCTTTTGTCAGAGTGGGTATTGCTCATTCTAGTTTTGTTGAAAGCTGCTCCTTTAGCCGCGGTTTCGATTGCGGTCTTCCTTGGTCTTTGGAGGCTCTTTTGAAGCCTCCCCTGGCCACAAGTTGACTTACGGTGCTCTTCTCTTCCTCGGTTTGGGGAGCTCTTCCTCCAGCTAGAGGGTTGATTGCTACCCTCGTTCTGCTCAATAAATGCTTCATTAGTCGAAGCATTTAGACGACGGTGAGCCTGGCTGGAAGGGTGGCACATAACTGAGCTGCTGAAGGGATGCACATAACTGAGGATGCACGTAACTGAGCTACTGAAGGGATGCGCCCAGCTGGGAGCGTATGGTAGGATGCGCCTGACTGAGAGCGCATGGTGAGATGGGCCTGTTTGAGAGCGCATGATGATACTGTGCTTGGCTGTAGACTTAGGGTCTTTTCTTTTTGTAGAAGTTCTCCTTTGTACAGCCCTTTTTAAGACATGTAATAGACTTTTACATGAAATAAAAATCTTCTTTTAATGTCTATATTCTTGTTTTGCTGTGTCAAAGTACTTTGTCTGAACTTCCTGGCACATGTAGTGTTTGGCGCATAGGATTTCTGATCGCAAAATTCCATGCTTCTACAGAGTACTTGTCAAGAGTGCGCCTCTACGGGCCACTATCATGTTAAGCAAGGAAGAAAGACATAAATCATGAGTGCACCACAACGGATCACTGTCTAGAATAAGCAAATCATAGACGTATGGATAGCATGTAGAAAGATCTTGATAAAATGCTCATCATAACATGTAAGATAAAATAACTACTTGACATAAAATAATAATTAAAATCTGTACTAGTGTTAAGAGCATAAAAAGGTGTACAATCATTCTCTAACTTTACAAGGTCATCAAATCGTGTTAAAATTTGATTTAAAGAAATATCAGGTTATAAAGTAGGGTCGTCGCGAGTTAGGCCAAGTCTAAACAATAAAATAAAATAAATAAACATGCGAGGGGTGTTTGCCATGAAATATAAAAGAACAGAACAATTATCGGAGGACTGGACTTTTACTTCACAATACAAACTCGCTTGTACAAAGAAAGCCTAGGGACAAAAACCTAGGTACAAAAATCTAAGTACAATTGTTTATTTTAGATTCTAGGGGGTGACGATAGAGGCTCGGGAAAGCGACGGCCGCTTTGTCTTACTACTTGGACGATCGGGTACAGCTTTTTGGCTCTGTGGAAGAACTGCTTGGCGTTGGTGAAGAAATGCTCTCCTTTTGATCTCTGTATATTCTCTCTCTAGCTCTCTGGCTCTCTGTATCTCTTTTTTTTTATCCGAGAGTCTCCTCCTTTGCAAGGGAATGGCACCTTGCTATTTATAAGAGTGGGGGGCATCATTAGGGTTTGCAATGATTGCCCATTCTTAAAAGTCGGCGGCTAAGGATCACTAGATATGGGCCGTTCATCTTGAATATAAGAGATTTGAGCAATAAATGTGATTGCATCAAATCTTTTGTGGGTAATTAATGATGATTGACATAAATCCTCCTGATTTATCATGCCAACCTCGGATTTCCCGACACGTGTCATTAATTTGCTTGATTGCAAATGATCTGATTTGATCCCAATATTTTATTAGGATTTGTTGAGGGATTTCGATCGATTTGATGCCATGTGTCCCGCTATCATGCCACGTGTCTGAACCGTGAGCCACTGCAGAAATCTGAGCCTCAGGAAGGTTGCTCCTCATTGAGCTGCATGAGACTGGCCACGTGTCAAGTCTGCTTGAGAGTGGCCCCCAGAACATTTGAACTGCATGGTAATGATCTGAGCCGCATGAGTGTATGATAGGTACCTTCCTTGTGAGCCGCATGGAGATAGTCCTTATGAGTCGCATGGGGCAGCTTCTGCTTGAGCCGCATGGGATAGTCTTCGTGAGCCGCATGGGGCAGCCTCCGCTTGAGCCGTATGGGCATAGTCTTCGTGAGCCGCATGGGGCAGCCTCCGCTTGAGCCGTATGGGATAGCTTTTGTCTGAGCCGTATGGGATAGCTTCGGCTTGAGCCGCATGGGGTGGTCTCTGCTCGAGCCGCGTACGACTGTCCACGTGTCAAGGCTGCATGACAGTTTCTGGATCTCGAGGGGTCGTGTCAGAGATTTTTTTTGTTTCCCTAGGAGTCCGTCATTATAAGGGAGTCATAATGGTATCTTTGTGTCAGAACTGTCACCTTGTCAGAGCTGTCAGCCGTCAGGGCATTTAATACAGTAAAGGACAAACTGGAGAGCTGTTTGCAGGCCACGTGGCTCCTCTCTGAGCCACATGGAACTTATTTGAGCCGCTTGGACGCTTGAGCCGCATGGATCCTTGAGCCGCATGAACTCTCTGAGCCGCATGCGGTTTCCTGGCCGCATGGATCTTTCTTTATTCTTTTCCATGCTTCTACAAGACCCCCTTCAATGTTTTCAATTTGCAAAACTGAAATACTTTGAATAAGAAACATGGCCATGTATAAATTCTCCTGGCCGCAGATGATGTCCTGGCCGCATGGATGTCTCGGCCGCATGGATGTCTCGGTCGTATGGACTTTCGGGCCGCATAGGCTGTTCTGGCCGCATGAGCTCCTCGCCACGTCATCCTGCTGTAGGGTGTGAAAAATTCTGACACGCTGACATAAGACCAAGTCAGCCAAAGGTCATACGCTCAGCCAAAGGCCATACGCTCAGTTAAAGGCTATACGCTCAGCTAAAGGCTATACGCTCAGTAAATATTTTATTATTTCTTGACTGACAGCACAGCATACGCTCAATGGGGGATGAATCTGACACTTCGTCTTTCGTGCAAGTAACAGCTGTCTTAGGAGAATTAATCGTCGTATGGATTTTCGAGAGTTGATTTTTTCTTTTACGAGGACAGCTCATTAGCCATCATAAATGCACAGCCATCATTACTGTCATTTCTGACAGTCTGTCAGCCGTCATATCCGCAACACGACGCTCGAGAGATATTTGTCTGTTATTGGGAGATATGGCATATTCGAGAAGATTGGGGACAGCCACGTGTCTACTTCTCCAGTCATATGACTCCTCATCAAGGCAGCATATGGACTTCATACGACTCATCATCAAGGCAGCGTATGGACTTCATAAGACTCCTCATCAAGGCAGCGTATAGACTTCATACGACTCCTCATCAAGACAGCGTATGGACTTTATACGACTCCTCATCAAGGCAGTATATGTACTCCTTACGACTCCTCATCAAGTGAGCGTATATATTCCATACGACTTCTTGTCACCCAAGTGAGCGTATGAACTCCATATGACTCCTCTTCAAACAAGACAGTGTATGCTAGTCATGCTTCTCCAAAAGACAGTTTATCAAAGCAATTACATTCAGAAGGACTTCAAATGTACAGTCAACACACGTTCTCATGTGTCCTGTATTCGGTTACCCACTCATTCAAAAGTTATGTAATATGGCATTCATGCCATCAATCTCTCCTGGATATACTCTACTACTCTCAACCGCACTCCAACGTGTCTCCACCAAAATTCGCCACGCGTCCCTGCAGTTATGCACACGTCAAGTAACTGACTGAACGTATGCCCAGAGCAGTTATCCAGAACTCTATAAAAGAGAGTTTCTCCACCTTCAACATACACCACATTCAATTCAGAGAGAACAGAGAGATTGCCTAGTTGCTGTCCAAGTTCTTCGAGATCCGAGCTTTCTTCATCGCATCGTCCAAGGGATAAAGTGATCGTCTTCTAGATCAGATTCCTACAGTTGTAATTTTCTAAGAAACACAATAAATAAATAGAATTTATTTATGGAAAACAAATTGGCGACTCTGCTGGGGAAAGCTGTCTCCTCTAACGAGACAGCAACAACTCAATGCGATACTTCGTCGATCGGCTCGACGAAGAAGATGATGGTCGTACAATTCGACAAATCTGCTTACGAAGACATGCTCAAGGCAAAGGAAAGCCGAACTGCTTCCTCCGCTTCTCTCTCTGCGAAGAAGAAGGGACGTTCTGTCTATGTCCCTAAGTCTTCTCCGGCGGCCCGAGACGCTTCTGTCACTTCCCACGCTGACAAGAATACGTCTCCAACCTCAGCGAAGCACTCCTCGGCTTCTCTGAATACAGCAACAGTGGCTTCCCCTAGTCACGCTGACAAAATAGGTTCTTTAACCAAGTTAGCGTGTCCAAGGAAACCCATCTCTGGACTTGTCAAAGTCTTTTCTTCTTCTATTCCTACGACAGCAGTCGGCTCTTTAGCCATTAATGACTCTGTGCGTATGGCGATCATTGACCAACCATACGCTAGTCAAAAGACAGCGTGTGACAAGAGTTCTCTGAAGTCAGCGTATGCCAACCAATACAGTCCTTTGACTGTCTCTCAAGGCCAGGCTGAGAGTTCTCTTCCACAGAATATACAAATGATTCCCCCACAGCTTGCACATCTTGTGCCAACCAAGGAGAACGACTCTTTAGTCAACTCCTCTGCTCCTATGGTTTTTACCTCTGGGGTTAATTTGACTAGTACTCTTACTAGATCAAACAAAGGAAAACGCCTTTTGGCTACTTCCTCTAAAGATGGATTATTACCGACTCCCAGTCGGAATAATGTTCATCTTCCTTCTCCCAAAATTTCTCGATCCGAGAAAGGCAAATTGCAAGTATCCAGGACTGATACTAAAGTTGTACCTCCTATGGACCTTCGTAACAAGCTTAACCGGAATCGTCTCGGTTCTACTTCTGACTTAAAGAAGCCTTATCAAACTAGGACAAGTATAATGGACCCTGATGCACAATATGCTAAGAACTATATCGCTCAGATCAATCGATCTTTATACATTCAAGAACCAAAAAGACAGAAGAATAAAAGACAAGTTTCTACACAGAGACTATCTTCAAACACTTCCCAGTCTGTTTCCACAGATCTCCGGGAACATCTGCAAAACAAGCTGAGAATCAACACTCCATCTGTCTCTGACATTGCTCATATTCATCATGAAGAGCATTGTTGTAACTTCCAACCTCGGGTCGTAATCCAGTGTTGTTGTTCACCGAAAACACGATCTGTCTTTGAACGGATTCAACATGAACCAATACCAGACGAAGACGAACCTCTTTATGCTTCCGTCAACATGACCTCCTGAAATACTGGGGGTAGAATACGGTCTGATTCTATGCCAAATTCTGAAGACGGTGTTTACCTCGGCACCAGATCCAAAACCAGAGCTTTGACCGGGGTCTCTTCTTCTTCTCATCCAAGTGATAATCCTGAGACCACGGAGGATTTCCTAGGAGAATCTAATTTCCCAGTATTAACTCCCGTGAATAGCCCCGGGAAAGATGTTGACTCTCATAGCGACGATTCGGAACAGACTGTTTCATCATCGATACCTCGAATGATTACCACTTATATGGTAGATGGCAATCACGAACCTTCGACTAGTACTGAGGCTCATGAACAAAGGATTTCTTCCTTGGAACAACAGTTACGAGCCATGGCGTATACATTGACTGCTATGCATACTCTTATGCAAGCTCAGCAATAAACTCAGCAAGTGCAACAAACAGTACCACCAGTGGTATTGAATACTCCCGTTGCACCGAACCTGAAACCTTTTACTATTCCGGGGGTACAGTCTAATGTTCATGTACAGCCCACTCCAAGTCAGTCCGGAGCTGGGGGTGGTACATATGCTGCAGTCCCTCCTCCCAATTATGCTCAGCAAGCAACGATACCGCAATCTTCCGGAGTAGTCACTGAAGAGTAGAAGAATCTTCGGTCTCAATTCGAAGTGTTCAAACAAAAAGACGGTTTACAAAGATTAGGTATCAAGCAGCCTTACCCCATACAATGGAAGGAGGTATCGTACCCCCAAAAATACAAGCCTCCAACCATTTCTTTCTTTGATGGGACCACCTCCCCAAGTCAGTTCATCAATCACTTTGAGGTGATGACTGATCAGTTACAACCGAGCGATGCCCTCCTTACTCGGGTATTTGTTGGTTGTCTTAAAGGAACCGCTTATGAATGGTATCAAAGTCTCCCTGATGGGTGCATTACTTCGTTTGTCGGGTTTAAATAGATGTTTCTAGAACGATTCTATGAGGGCATTAACGACATGACCATGTCAGCTCTTATACGAATCAAACAGAAGAATAATGAAAGCACTGAGAGCTTCATTGAAAGATTCAGAAGAGAAGCTCTAAAAATGCCTCTCGGAACTCCCGATGCCGTCACTATCGACACTTGCAAGTCGAATCTCTTACCAATCATCAGCATGTGGACAGGATCCACTCAATTCCAAGATTGGCCTTCCTTCATCATCAGTGCCAAAGCTGCCGAAGTCAGTGCTGAGACTTTCAAAGGTCTGGGGGTACACATGACTCCCAATGAATCAAGTCAAAATACTAGCAATAGTATGCGACCCAACAATCGCAAAGGAAAAGAGACTCTCGAAGGCAATCTCCAGAGCAAAAATCAAGAGATGATATCTACCCAAGCTACCCCAGCTCCAATAAATCAACAGCAGAGACCTCCTCGGCCGAAGGAAGAATACTCTTTCGATGACGACGATGTTCAAGGTATCTTCGAATGTTTACTTAAACATAACAAAATACAACTGCCAGAGATCAAAAAGCCTGATGAAGCCAACAAGACGAATCATCCAAAATATTGTCCATATCACATAATGCTGGGTCATACAATCCGGTCTTGCTTCGTGTTAAAAGGAAAGATCCAAGAAATGATCAAATCAGGAGCTGTGACACTAACACCTAAAGACAAGACAGTCACAGCAAATGTGATTTCGATGCAGTTCGGTGACTTCCCCCCGTTATTGGTGGAAAACGGGATTGTCCCTATCCCCAAAGCAACCCTTGAAGTTGTGAATATTCCACCAGCCCAGAATGAAGGACTTGTTCCCGTCAACACTAAAAAGGGAGAGATTATGTGGATCCACCCAGATTTAGTGACAGAGTTCGAGACGTCTTCCTCTTCTCCTTAGAAGGCTCCTCTGTCTAAAAAGAAACCTGGGAAGACTAAGTCATGCCATATGACTTCTAGCATCACACCCAATCTTTCTCTAACCTCTACTTTTATCTTAGCAGGAAAGTCACCTCCTACAGAGGCAAAAACTGTACCTCGATCTGAAGACAGATACAAACCTGCATTTCATCTATATAGTTCACAATCTCGTGAATTAATGGCGAAGATGGGTTATGATCTAGCCACTGCTCCTGGTTTAAACTCCGGCAAAGGACTCCGAGCACCTCTAGCCCTCACTTTGAGACATAATCAATCCCGTGTTGGCCTCGGTTTCTGGACTGAAGCTCTCATCAAGTACCAAAAAACCAAGAACAAGATCAAGGCTTGCAACATGGTTTCGATAGACCCTGAACCTGAGCCTGAAATCGAAGCTCTCTCCGGAACACGGTCAGGAAAAACATATCTGAAAGATTATGCTGAAGCTCCTGAAGAAGCTCCTGATGTCCCTCCGGTTGCAGCTCCAGTACCCATCTCTAACGAAGGACCTTCAAATGCTCCTGCTGAAACGATTCCCTCTAAACCAACAACAGCCGATAAAGGGAAGCAACCTGCCCGCTTCGACAAACCAATCAAGAAGTCTCTTTCTTCCAGATTGCAGAAGCCATATAATTTTGACATTCTGGCTCAACTTGCTAACACTCCAGCCAGGTTGTCCATCTTCGAACTCTTACGTTTATCCAAGGAAATTCGGGAAACGTTAAGTGAAGCTCTACTGCAAGCAGACTCTTACCTGACTCATCTGAAGAAGCCGGAAGCAGAGCCGATGACTTGCCTACATTGCAACAGTATTTTGGAAATCATTCCGAACATCACTTTTACCCAAGACGATATGCTTTTAGAAGACAATCGTCATGATCGGCCTCTCTACTTCACTGGGTACATTGACACGATGAAGGTTGACCGTATTCTAATTGATCCAGGATCAGCTCTAAGTATTATGCCTAAGAGTCTCTTGGATGCTTTACGGATTCCAGTTCATCGTCTAGTCAAAACAGTCACTACCATTTTAGGGTTCAATCAAGGCAAGAGCGAACCTCTGGAGAAAATTCGCCTAAAAATACAAATAGGTAATTTCCGGGCGAGTGTCACATTCTACGTAATCGAGGTAGTTGGATCTTACAACCTGCTCTTAGGAAGACCTTTTCTCCATGAACACAATATTATCCCATCCACTCTTCACCAGTGCTTCAAATACATTGATGAAAAGGGAGAAGTTCAAAAGGAAGTCGCGAACATTAATCCTTTCAGAGGAGTCGAAGCTTACTACAGTGACTCTCGCATGTACAAAGATGAGTATGCGAAAGTCTTACAAGCTATGGATGATGATGAGACATCGAAAGTTGACACCTTTGTTATTCCTGTAAATGGGCGTATCACTCATCCGCGGTCTACTAAATTATCTGAAGGAAGTACCACTTCATTGCCTTCCCAAGCTCCATAAAATTCGCTGATAATCCCTGTCAGTGGACGCACCACTCTCTCACCATCTTCTCAGGCTAGACCTGATACTCTAGTCATTCCAGTCAGTGGATGCACTACTTATCCACAATCCTCTTCAAGGGAGCTCACCTCCTCTGAGCCTTTTGTTATCGACCTTAATCGAAACAAAATTTCTGCTCGCCCTTCTTCTCCCCCTTTAGTCATTAATTTGACTAAATCTACTAAGGCTCAGTCTTCTTCTGTAAATACAGCATCTGATATTAATAAAGCATCTCCTTTATAGTATATTGATGTTTGTAATCATGTACAAAGTTATTTACATTTGCTAGATAGCTTAGAGCCACTAACTATAGGAGTTGTTCAAACTCTTCATACAGAAGTATCTTTAGAGTCTGTACAAAATTCATACTTCCTTGTTCCTATTAGAAAGTCAGGAGAAGCTCCAATATTCTTCTGCAAGGGGCCCCAGAATCCTCCTAATCTGGAAGACGACGACAAAAACGATGATACCGGAAGGTTACAACTACGTCGCTACAGTCAGCAGTCCAAAAACATTATCAAGAACATGGGCTATAACTTCAGAAATGGCCTCAGTAGTGGAAAAGGAAGAAGAATGCCTGTTCGAATTCCTTCCTTAAAATACGGAAGGACAAAATGCGGATTGGGTTACATTACTCCTACCCCCTTCATCAATACAGTCCATGAGGATCCAGAATCCGACGGAGACGAATGATTTGATTCTTCTGATTCCTTCTCTTGGGATTTCGACACAAGTATTGGCGATTTTCATCGTTCTACTCTATCTGCCAATATGGTCTCCACCGACGGTCCGCAAGAAAATGATGAAGATGAAGATAATTTTGAAATATCACCTGAATCGGAACAATAGGCTCAAAGATTGGACAACCAATGGGAAATCAGGTTCGAGAAAAGAGAACCTCCCACTGAAGATAAATTGATCCAAATTGATGTTAGTGAGGAGGGATCCCCCAAGCCAATATTCATCAGTGAAAGTCTTTCAGAAATAGATAAGCAAGACATGATCAAGCTTATTCATGATTACATCGATGTCTTCGCCTAGAGTTATGAAGATATGCCAGGGCTAGATCCGAAGATCGTAACACACAAACTTAATATCATGCCGAATGCTAAACCGGTCAAACAACAACAGCGACGATTTCGTCCAGACATTATGGATGCAATTGAAGCTGAAGTCAACAAGCTTATAACTTCCGGATTTATCCGAGAGGAACAACATCCTGAGTGGGTGGCTAACATTGTTCCTGTTCTCAAAAAGACTGGCAAGATCCGAGTCTGTATAGACTTTCGCGATCTCAATACGGCTTGTCCTAAGGACGAGTTTCCTCTTCCAATCACCGACGTCATGATCGATAACACGTGTGGTTTCGAACGAATGTTATTTATGGATGGGTATTCGGGGTACAACCAAATCAAAATGTTTTCAGACGACGAGAGACATACTTCCTTCAGAACGCCGATCAGCACATACTGTTACACAGTAATGCCGTTTGGTCTCAAAAATGCAGGAGCAACATATCAGCGAGCAATGAGCACTATATTTCGTAAACATCTCCGGAAAATAGTCGAATGCTACGTTGATGATATTGCAGTCAAGAGTCGACAAAAGGAGAATCATATCCAAGATTTGAAGACTATCTTTGATTTAATGCGTCAACATCAACTTAAGATGAACCCTACTAAGTCTTTCCTGGGTGTCTCTAGTGGTAAATTTCTCGGCTTCGTCATTACCGCTAAAGGTATACACGTGGATCCCGAGAAGATCAAAGCCATCCAAGAGATGCGTCCTCCACGCACCTTAAAAGAGCTACGAGGATTTCAAGGAAGAATTGCTTATATCAGGAGATTCATATCCAACTTATCAGGACGCTGCAGACCGTTCAACAAACTTCTGAAGAAAGGTGTATCCTTCGTCTGGAACGAAGAATGTCAAAAAGCATTTGATGACATCAAACAGTACCTCATGAACCCTCCGGTTTTGGTACCTCCCATCTCGGGAATACCATTCCTTCTATATGTTCGAGCCATGGATCATTCTCTCGGTGCATTGCTCGCCCGGAAAAACAAAGATGGCCTTGAACAGGCTATTTATTACATCAGTCGCACAATGACAGGTGCTGAACCGCGTTATTCTCCAATTGAGAAAGAATGCCTAGCATTAATGTTTGTCGTTCAGAAGACGCGACATTACATCATCGGTTAAACGATTCATGTTATTTCCAGAGTGAACCCCATCAGGATTATGATGAAGAAACCCGGTATTCTCAATTCCAGACTGGCTAATTGGGGAATCTTGTTAGCTCAATATGACATGTACTATATTCCTCAAAAGTCAGTTAAAGGACAGGCTTTTGCTGATTTTCTGGCAGCTCATGCAGTTCCAGAGGATTCTAAATTATACGATGAGATTCCAGATGAAGTTATGGATTCAAATCAGGTTTCTGAAGAAACTCCTACCTGGCGTCTATTCTTTGATGGAGCGTCTAGAATAGGTCCCAATGGCGATATTGTCGCCGGAGTCGAGATTGTTCTTGTATCCCCGGAAGGACAGACTATTCAGAGGGCTTATTCTCTGGATCAATCGTGTTCAAACAATATAGCCGAATACACTGCGTTACTCATCGGTTTTCAACTTGCTAAACACCTGGATATTCAGTATTTAGAAGTTTATGGAGATTCCAAACTTATCGTCAATCAAATCAGAGGTATATACGAAGTCCGTCATCAGGATTTGATACCTTATTACCGAGCAGCACTCTCTATGGCCTCTTCATTTGAAGGTTTCTTTATTGAACACGTTCAGCGAGCCTGTAATACATAAGCCGATGCTTTGGCTAATCTTGCCGCTGTGCTAGCCATACCGGTCAGACGTCAACAATTGATAGTGGTTTATAACCGGGAGCTATTCTACGTCGAGAATAATTTGGCTTTGGGTTTTCTCCATGACCCAAACGAAAATTTTCTCAACCTTGATGAATTTAATTCCTCCAACCTTAACACTGGATTAGGGTTTGACAGAGCATCCTCGTCTTCTTCCGATTCTACTATGGAATATGTCTTTTCCAACGAAACAGACGCCAAGATCGAAGACTGGAGACGTCCGTTTCTAGACTTTGTATTGTATGACATACTTTCCGATAATCCGAGCGAAGCAGCGTCTATCCGGCATCGATCTCTCAGATTCTATTATAATCATACGACAAAGACACTATATCGTCGGACCTATGACGGTCTTCTCCTCCGATGCATCGCTGGTGAGGAAGCACAACAGATTATCCATGAAGCACATGATGGTGTCTGCGGAGCCCGTCAACCAGGTCCTAAACTTCAAGATCGCATTCGACGTATGGGTTATTATTGGCCCACGATGGTGGCTGACGCCATTCAATATGCCCAGAAATATAAAGCCTGTCAAATCCATGCAGACTTCATCCATCAACCGTCAGAGTTCTTACACCCGACAGCGGCATCATGGCCCTTCGAGGCCTGGGGCATGGACATCATTGGTCCCATCAACCCACCGTCATCAAAAGGACACTGGTTTATTCTAGCAATAACTGACTATTTTTTCAAATGGGTGAAGCAATCTTGCTATCCGAAGTCAAAACTTCCAACGTCATCAACTTCGTCAAGCATCATGTCATCTATCGATTTGGTGTTCCTCGGCACATTATTCATGATAATGGACCACAGTTCATCAGTCAGAAATTTACTCGATTCTGTGATGACCATCGAATCAATAACCTAGCTTCTACAGCATATAATCCAGCAGCTAATGGATTGGCGAAAGCTTTCAATAAAACCATCATCAAACTCCTGAAAAAGTTCGTTTCTTCTAACAAACGCAATTGGAGCGAGAAGCTTGGTGAATGTTTATGGGCCTACCGCACCACAGTTCGCAATGCGACCGGGTGTACGCCTTTCTCTTTGGTATACGGGTGTGAAGCTGTCCTTCCATTAGAGATCCAGATTCCTTCTCTGAGAATCGCAATCTCCAACGAACTTACAACGGAGAACAATGATCATCTTCGACTTCAAGAGCTAGAAGCTCTAGACGAAAAACGATTGTATGCTCAATAAAATATCGAGCTGTATCAAGCCCGAATTTCAAAAGCTTTTAACTAGAAGGTGAAAGTCAGAGCATATCGGAAAGGAGAACTTGTTCTTACCGTCAAACGTCCGATGACTATGACACATATGAGCAAAGGTAAGTTCGATGCGAAATGGGAAGGCCCATTCGTCGTAAACAAAGTCTTCTCAAACGGAGCATATCAGCTTACCTCTATGGATGGAAAATTCACGATGATACCTATCAACGGCAAATTCTTAAAGAAATTTTATGTATAAATCTCGTTGATATATGATATTTTCAGAGTTTATTCTTTTCCACAAATGTCGTCTCGATATCGTTATCTCCAGCGGAAATTGATGTTCTACCACATAACATCTTCCCAGAGAATTTGATATTCTGTCTTATTAGATTCCCAGTGGATTTAATAAAGATCTCATATAGAAAATTACGTCCATATTACCTCTGAATTTTCTATCTCAGTATCATATTTTCTATTCTATGAAAATGATATCTAGTCTTTTGATTTCCGAGTCCAAAGATCATGGAAAATTGAGTTCAAAGATATCTTTATATCTGAATTCTATTTTCTCTAATCAGTATTAAACTAAATTTTTTTTAGTTTAATATCATCTGATGAAATTACAAAATTCATTTGTATATTTCATTCTATTAAAATATGTCATGTATTATTTACCTCTGAACATATTTTCTACAAAAACATCATACACAAAATCGAAATCAGATCAAATGCTCATTTCCTCAGTCAAAATCAAAATATTGATTACAAGTGAGTATTAATCTATTTAGAAGGAGTAATAATCTCCTGAATATGAGCAAGTACATTATTCATCTTCTCTTCATGAGCTTTACGAATTTGCTCTGTTGCTTCAATCGCAACTATTTGTTGGTCAAAATTAATGATAACAGAACTACGATGATTGGTTTCTTCTATCTGATCAGTCTGCATCTGTTCCCGCTCTTGCTGTAGAACTTGATAGCGGGTAGCTTTAGCTATACGAGCAGCAATAATATCAGATTGCTCTTTTTCTGCGGATGCAATGTGCTCCTGGAGACGAGCTAATTCTTCTTTTAGCTGCTGGAGTTCTTCAGCTCTAGATATTTTCTCAGTTTCCAGACATTCTATCTTCTGACGAGTTGATACTATTTCCTCATCCTTCGCCATTAACTTCTCAGATGACAAAGCGAGGAATTCTTTCAAAGCAGCTTGCTGGATTTGAGCTTCACGTTCCAATTGAGCAATCTCAGCCACGGTCAAGGATTTAATATCTTCTTTCTTGATCTCCCAGTATTTGTGGATGGTTACTTCCAAATCATCTAAGAGATGCTCAAAGAAAGTACATTGAGTTTCATAACCAGTCTGTCGCAAAGCTAAGAGCGGGAAATTAATCGCTGCTCGGAGGTTGGAAAAAGGCATAGTCTCGTCCTTCATAAATCGCCTGGAGAATGTATCTAGATATGAATAAATAATATCTGAATACATCACCATGGTCCTTGCTATCCCCGTTTCAAAACCGGAAGTTGCTGCCATTGTGAAAGAAGAAGCTGGAATGGACTCTATTCTGGAAACAGAAGTATGTGCTTTTGGAGAATTTGGTAAATACGAGCTTCCCTCACTAATCTCAGTCCGAACAGGTGGAGCATGAGTCGAGCTCATCGCTGGTGTAGTTCCTACAACTTTTGGAATTAAAGAAGCTTGATCAGAATTAAAGACAATAAAAATCAAGAAAAGACAAAACTGTACTGGATAAAATATTACCTGAAGTGGGCTCATACTCTGTTTCTCTAGGATCGTTCAGCCCGGTTCGCAGTCTATTCAAAGTGTCTTCTGACACTGGTCTTATTTCACTGCTTCCTGCCCCAGAGGTGCTCGGAACATGGACTTCTATTTCTAGAAGGTTCTCTGGCTCTGGAGTCAACCCCGAATGTTGGCCGGCCGTCTTCAACTCATCGACACGGATTTTAGTTGGTGACTCATCTTCAATCTCCATATCCTCATCTTCAAAGGAATGAGACGAAGGTTCATAGTCAACCTGTTCTTCTTTAGATGGTTCGGTATGCTCATCCACTACCTTGGAAAGATCCTCGGCAGCCAGTATTGTTCGATCAGGAGATGGATTAGCTGCTGATTCTTCTAGCACATCCTCTGCAGCAGGTTCTATATTTGCGTCCTGCGTAGGCTGCGCTTTCGAGGGTGCAGGGGAAGAAACTTCAATAATCTTCTTGGCAGTAGAAGATCCCGCTTCAACTCCTTGCTGAGGAGCAAGGACAGTTTGTTTCTCTCGAGCCAATCTTTCAGCACGATTGGTGGGGCTTTCTGCATCAAGACAAATTACAGATTTAGTCTTTAAAACTACCACTTTTCTTTTTCCTACCCTTTTCATTAGTGGAATGGTAGGATAATCTTCTTTGGGATCACTACCTTCTTCGTCAGCATCTTTTGTTTGTTGACTCGAAGCAGGAGAAGTCTCCAGGATAGTAATTCCTACGCGACTACGACCTTCTGCTCGAGTAACTCTTTTTGGAGCGGGCCCGGGAGCACCCTTGCCACGCTTTCTCTTCGGTGTACCCTTAGCAGATACACTCTTCTCGACATTTCCAAGCGGTACGTGTAGTGGCTGATGAAGTTCATCAGAAAAGAGATTCCCCATTGAGACTTCTTCATAAATCTCGTCAGTAGCGAGAGGATCCTCTCGGTCGTGACCATCTTCCGGCAGAGTTGACTTGGCTGACTTCTTAGTAACATGAATGAAGCTCTTACCCAAGATGCTGAACTTCTCATCAAATGTATTGGCAGATACATAGAACTTGGCATAAGACGCCAACATCCTAGCTCCTTTCCGATGATTCACCAGATCTGGCATTGTAAAGGTAGCTCCGGTGCCTTTGGCAATATAATATATCCAGGCTCTCGTACCATCGATCAAGCCGCCTTGATGGTTGAAGCATGTCGTTGCATTCCCTACATGCAACTGGTCATAGCCGAATTGTCGAGCAAATCTACTCGGAAGATATGGCTCCAAATAAGTGATGTCGTCATGGCGACAGACCAGGTGGGATGGTCTGATCCTCTTTAGCCATTCATGCTGAACATCATCCAGTTCATTGGCACCGGTGCCATCAATCATCTTTGCAGGCATAGTCTCATAACCGATAGGCGGAGGAACACAGGTGAAACTCCATAGTTCTCCTCTATTCAGTATGGTCCTGCAGTCTGTCAGGGTGTCATATTTCCACTTAGGCGTATGACGGTATCTTTCTAAGAAAGTATCATCTGGTCTGGCCAGTCCAGCACTCATAAGAGACTCAAAGTGGAGGAGCAGCCAGCCGTACAAATATGTGAAGGGCATTTCTATCCGAGGAATAGTTTCTTCTTTGCCAGGTTAAACATTCTGTCTGCATATGCCCTTAAACCAGCGTTCAGACGGCATGTTATCGCCGTTAGCAAGTCCATCTTGTACCCGAATGTCAGACGGACTGCTGTAAATACGATTCCTCTGTGTATCCTGTCTGCCGAACAGGTGTCGGGTACTACGAATCTTCTCAGCCAAAGGGATAAAAATCCGGCCAGATGACCTTTATTAGATAAAGACCGGCTACCTTGCTTTATATAGGTCTCTAACCTATCACCAGGTTTATAGGTGCCTTCATCTTCTTCGATTATAATGTCATCATGGGTGGTCTTCCGGATTAATCTATCAATTTCAACTTGACTCAGAGGTTTAAAACGACCAATATATTCTTCGGTCTTCTTCTTCTTCTGAGTTTCTTCGGTGCGGCCTTGGAATAAGTAGGCCATCCATTTTGAAGTATAGCAGCCTGAATCTATATCTTTTGCCTTATAAAAGGCCTTACAGATACTATAGTGGCACATTAATTCTTCGAATACATGAAGAATTAGCGGGTTGGCGTCAGAGATCTTGTTCATTTCATCAATAAATGGGATATACTCCTCATACGGTAGATCTCCTGTTGGCAGCTGAGAAATGTATGCCATTTCGTGGAGAGCGAATCCCATCTCGCCTCTCGGAGTCATAAAAGTTCCAGTGCGGTAGTTATACCTTTCTGCTAGTGCCAGGAACAAATCTGGGTTCGGCCTAAAACCATAAGCAGTGCACTTGATGGCATCATACAGGCTTATTACCTTCAACTGTTCTCCATAATCTCTCAGAATCTATCTCACGAGAGAAGTCCATCTGGTATTCTCTGGGTTCACGAGACCAGTGAGTCTCATAGACTGTTTCGGATAGACAGCATTTTCTAGCTGTGCAAATTCATTTGCGAATATCGGGACTCTAACTGGCATCAGAAGTACAGAATCCTCAGGAGGAATTGTGGATGGCAATAATCCTCGCAAAACTGAAACATGCGGCTCAGTACCACTTCGAAATCTTCCCTGTCTGTACCCTACCCATCCAGCTTTTGCTTGACGGGTTGGAGTAATATCCCACTTCATGTGCCTTTGGTGACTTGCATGGAACAAGCGAGCTATGTTTATACTTTTAGACAATCTAGTCAAGTACATCGGCGGGGTCGCATCACCATCTCGGTAATACGAGTATGACACTTTATCGGAGGCTGGCTGGGAGTCTTTGTCAATAGCATCCCCGAATAGAAATGCCGATTTTGAGTGAGTAGCACTGTCCACACTCTGCAGTGGTTGACCACTTATCAGACTTAGCAGGGTTTCGCTATCTTGATTTTTCAGAATAGCTATTCTCGTGGAAGTTTCATCAAACTGTGGAAAGTGGACATGGGATAGATCACTCTTATAATGCTCCCTGCACATCCTTCAAAATGCGCTTCTTGTGCCAGAATAACCACTACAAAGGACAAATAAGAGGTTAAAAATCCTTAACTCTAAAAAATGACAAGTTCAAAGTTCGACTTACGCTCAGTCCATCCTAAGCGTATGTCAAGTTCAAAGATCAACTTACGCTCAGTCTATCCTAAGCGTATATCAAGTTCAAAGATCAACTTACGCTCAGTCTATCCTAAGCGTATGTCAAGTTCAAAGATCAACTTACGCTCAGTCTATCCTAAGCGTATGTCAAGTTCAAAGATCAACTTACGCTCAGTCCATCCTAAGCGTATGACAGATTCTAAGTTCAACCTACGCTCAGCTATGTGTATGTCTAACCAAAGCAAGAAGTCGTATGGAATTTTCCAAAGAGCAGCATATGGTTAGCAAGATGTTCATCAAAAATACGCTAACAAGAGAGTCAGCGTATCTCAACGAGACGACTTGATCAGCATATTCTGACGTTTCTATCAAAGATACGCATATACGCTCAAAACATATTTTTTGTATAAGACGAAAAATATGGAATACGACTAAACCCTAAAGAGGGAAGTGTATTTTTTGACGTATTGACCCTAAAAAGGGGATACGTTTTCTAATTTTGTCCTAACCAGAGCCCTAAAAAGGGATGGTTACTGTTCATCGTCTCCATCCTCACCGTATAGGGGTTTCAACGGAAGTTCACTCTGTGGAAGATGCTGCTCGGCGGTTCTCCTAGTGGTTGCGGCGGCGGCGGCGGGTCGAGACGGCTCTGCAGGAGCCTTGCCTTTCCCCTTCGCGGCAGCGTCAAGCTTGGGTGCCATTGACGAAGATTAGGTTGGAGAAGAAGAAAGCTTGAGCTCTGGATTCTCTCTCTCGAGGATGAAGGCAAAAGTAAAGAAAAGAATTAAGTTCTTAAAGGCCTATTTATAGAAGAAAGAGAAGCCCAAACGACAACCATTTTTCAGAATCCCTAGAGATATGCACTAATATCGAGGAGATAACAAACTCGTGCCAGCATGTCAAGATTTATTCCTATTTTGAGTTCAAAGTAATTTCAAACTTTTGAAAATCATAAAGTTCAAAAACTTTGAAGGGGGTCTTGTAGGGTGTGAAAAATTCTGACACGCTGACATAAGACCAAGTCAGCCAAAGGCCATACGCTCAGCCAAAGGCCATATGCTCAGCTAAAGGCTATACGCTCAACTAAAGGCTATACGCTCAATATATATTTTATTATTTCTTGACTGACAGCACATCATACGCTCAGTGGGGGATGAATCTGACACTTTGTCTTTCATACAAGGAACAACTGTCTTAGGAGAATTAATCGTCGTATCGATTTTCGAGAGTTGATTTTGTCTTTTACGAGGACAGCTCATTAGCCATCATAAATGCACAGCCATCATTACTGTCATTTCTGACAGTCTGTCAGCCATCATATCCGCAATACGACGCTCGAGAGATATTTGTCAGTTATTGGGAGATATGGCGTATTCGAGAAGATTGAAGACAGCCACGTGTCTACTTCTCCAGTAATATGACTCCTCATCAAGGCAGCATACGGACTTCATACGACTCCTCATCAAGGCAGCGTATGGACTTCATACGACTCCTCATCAAGGCAGCGTATTGACTTCATACGACTCTTCATCAAGGCAGTGTATAGACTTCATACGATTCCTCATCAAGACAGCGTATAGACTTCATACGACTCCTCATCAAGGCAGTATATGTACTCCATACGACTCCTCATCAAGTGAGCGTATATATTCCATACGACTTCTTGTCACCCAAGTGAGCGTATGAACTCCATACGACTCCTCTTCAAACAAGACAGTGTATGCTAGTCATGCTTCTCCAAAAGATAGTTTATCAAAGCAATTACATTCAGAAGGACTTCAAATGTACAGTCAACACACGTTCTCATGTGTCCTGTATTCGGTTACCCACTCATTCAAAAGTTATGTAATATGGCATTCATGCCATCAATCTCTCCTGGATATACTCCACTACTCTCAACCGCACTCCAACGTGTCTCCACCAAAATTTGCCACGCGTCCCTGCAGTTATGCACACGTCAAGTAACTGACTGAGCGTATGCCCAGAGCAGTTATCCAGAACTCTATAAAAGAGAGTTTCTCCACCTTCAACATACACCACATTCAATTCAGAGAGAACAGAGAGATTGCCTAGTTGCTGTCCAAGTTCTTCGAGATCCGAGCTTTCTTCATCGCATCGTCCAAGGGATAAAGTGATCGTCTTCTAGATCAGATTCCTATAGTTGTAATTTTCTCAGAAATACAATAAATAAATAGAATTTATTTATGGAAAACACCTGCCACGTGTGAAAATCTTTTGCATTAAATATTGTTGATCTGCTGTCAGTTTTAAGGCCACTTTCCGGGGTAGGATCCCAGGAGTTTGGCCTTCATTTTAGGTGGCCCGCCTCGATAACCGAAGGGTCAGTTTTTGTGTTACACGAGAATCGAAATGCCCTGCTTTTGTTTATAATTAGGGACGAGTTCAGTCGGAGGGATTTCTTTACTTTCTCTTTCGTCCCCAACTCTTGCTGTCTCCACTTTCTTCCATTATCTCCCTTTTTCGACCGTCGAAAATGGCCCCCAAGTCTTCCAAGGTCGCCTCTACTGTTGCGAAGGGCAAGAAAGTGGCTTCCTCGTCGGCCGCCATGCCCGAAGTGCACCCTGATGTCCACCCTGCTTTCAAGGGTAAGGATTGGATTTGAATACTTTGAACCCTAAGGACCCATGGCTCTGTTGCATAACATATGCACAAGCCTTCATCCTTCGTCTTCATTGAACCGCCCAAGCTTGACCATGATGGAGCTGCATATGTTGTATGGGCCACATGACCCTCTCATATCCGAGCTGTATAGGGCACGCCCTATGTTTGAGCCGCATGAGAAAGATTTGAGCCGTAGGAGTACTTCTGGATTTGAACCGCATGAAGCCTCCTTTGAGCGGGACCGCATATGTTCCTGATAAACTGGACCGTATAGAATTTTGCTGAGTCGTGCCGCATAAGCTCTTCTGCTAGATAGAACTGCATAAGTTCAACCGAGCCGCATAAGCTATCGAATCAGTGTCACATAGAACTTTCAACTGAATTGGGCCACATGAGGCTGTGTTGACCCGAGCCGCATGGCTCTATTGAAGCCATGCCGCATGAAACCCAGCTGAATTGGGCCGCATAAGGCTTCGTTAATCCGAGCCGCATAGGCTCATAGGAATTTCTTTTTGAGAAACTTTTAAGTGGTTTCATTTTAACCATCTTTTAATCCTGTTTCTTTTGTCCTTTTCCAGTGAACCTCCCAACCAACCCGGCAGGAGAGCTTCCGGTAGGTTCAGCTTAGTTTGCCGTGGGTGTGCGGCTCGATGGCTTAATTCGATATGTGACGGATCAGCTTCCCACCAACGAGCCTTTGGAGAGGGTGGCTGCCATCAACAACCAGCCTTTCTACTTTCTTTGCACTATGATGAATTCGGGGAGACTGGACGGAGAATATCTGAAACCAGCTTTTCTCTTTGGAGATGCTTTATCCATAAAGAACTCCCGGGTGCTGGACGTTTCTGAGAACTGGGACTTTACTGTGGACGGGGTGGAGATCCATGTTCTCGAGATGGAACGGCATTTTTCCCTCTCGTGGTTTAATATGGTACCATTGAGCAGGAAAATGGCGGGCTCCCTAACTCCAACCCAATCGGAGATGTTCGTGGGCAACATCTACTATAATATGAGTATTAGGTCAGCATGTGCGAGCAGGGAGTCAGTCAGCCGAAGTGTGATGGGGCTGATTCCTGGTACTTTCATAAACGTGTCTGGTCCCAACTTCACTTTTACTCGAGCTGATACCTTCCTGAATCAGCTCGCTCGTAAGGGGTCTTATCCTGTGCGCAGGTTGTCGCTGCTGAATTGGATAAACCCCATTCCTACATGGGCCAATCTTTCCACATGGATCCTGAGGAACTACAAGGAATTCCTTCGGGAGATTGACCTTTACTACGCCATCCGGGGCACCTGTTACGGATTGTCCATTAACAAGCCGCTATTCATGGCCCTTTTGGAGATATATAACCGGCGTACGGGGACTTTCTTCGCGCCCGGAGGGGAGTTGGGACTTGCTCTCCATGAAATACATACTGTTTCTAAGCTGCTGTGGGGGGCGAGGCTTTTGAAGTATACACCCCGACGAACGAGGAATTTGATGATCTGGATCGACGATTCCCGGGTTTCGTCGTTGTGTACCGGGAACTGTTGTGCCACCATAGCATCTGTCACCAGACTGCTATCAAGAAAAATAATAGCTCGGAAGGGAACGCCCCCATACCACGGCCTGGGTCGCGTATCTTTTCAAATTACGTCCTTCCGGCCGGGTTTCTTCTCGAGGTCCTCAAACCCAGGCGGAGGTAAAGGACCTGATGTTGAATGCCAAAAGGTCGAGGTCCACCCGCGAAAGATTTGGGAGTCGCACTGACTCCTTTGTTGACACAAAGTCACAGTCAACCAAATATTGATAAAATTGACTAAATAATACTTGTAATAATTCAATACGACACATGAAGACTACATCCAGCTCAAGTTAGACGACAGCTCAGTTTTGCAAATGCAAGTCATTTTTGAGTCTGTATTTTATAATTTTATTGAGTCTAGACTTATGTAAGCTGAGTTGTGCTGAGCGTCTGAGACTTAACCTATACCCTACCCAAAATCCAAAAGCTCTACATACATCAAAATAAGCCCATTGGACCAAAGACCCATTCTGTTCTCTAGAGACAGAGTTTGGGCCGAACTCTGCCTCCACACAGAGTTCGGGCCAAACTCTGTCCCCTAAAAATTAGCACCCTAATTTTTAGGGTTGGCTGGTTGTAAGTTGTCCAAAGGCCAAATATTTGAAAATTCCTACCAGAATTCTGGCCGAATTCTGCCTACTGGTATCCTATAAATAAGCCATGAATTCTCTCATTTTTATTCATCCAATCTTCTCTTCTCTTCTCTCTAAAGCTCAATACAAGCCATACCCTTCTTCATCTACTAGCCACAAGCTCCCTAAGCCTCAAGTGCTCAGCATTTTTCAGTTAGGAGTTTGTGCAAGAGTTTAAGAAATCGCTTGGAAAATTCTAAGCATCGCCACTGCGATCTTTGTAAGAAGTTGACGTGCTCTTCTGAAGAAAAGGCACGGGGTGTAACTACTATTTCACAAATAGTGGATTTAATCCTGAGCTAGAGTTCTCAGGCCTGGACTAGTCCTCCACGAGGGAAACCAGGTTAAAAATCGGCTGTGTTTGCGTATACTTTCTTGCTCCTTATTTATTTCCGTATTTACTCTGATTAGTTTTACTTGTGAAAGAGTTTAATTTTTAATTGGCTATTATTGCTATAAACTCTATTCACCCCCCTCTAGAGTTACCATCTGTTCTTCAATTGGTATCAGAGCTCGGTTCTCTCAACAAGGACTAACATCCTAGAGCTGATCCGTGGCAACCACACAATCCTTGATTTCCAATCACGGTGAAGGGCAGTCCACTCATAGGCCTCCCCTATTTGATGGAACTAACTACACCTATTAGAAAACTAGGATGAGTTTTTATCTCAAGTCGCTAGACTTCGACCTGTGGACCATCGTCACCGATGGTTATAAAAAGTCCGCCAGGATAGTCGTCAATGGTAATCTCGTTGAGAAACCACATGACAAATATTCTGACGAGGAGAAGAAACATGCAAGTCTCGACGCGAGAGCTATTAAAGCTTTGTTCTGTTCTATAGACAGGAATAAGTTCAACAGGGTCTCAACATGCACCACCTCTCACGAAGTATGGAGACTTCTAGAAGTGACACATGAAGGAACCACCCAAGTCAAGGAATCGAAGATAAGCTGTCTCACTCAAGAATATGAGGCTTTCAAGATGAAGCCAAATGAGACGATCACGCAAATGTTCACAAGATTCCTCGACATCATCAATCCCCTATCTTCGCTCGGCAAACAATATTCAAATCATGAGAAGATTCGCAAGCTACTTAGGGGCTACCAAAGATTTGGAACCCTAAGGTGACAGCCATCATAGATGGAAATGATCTCACAACCATGTCCATAGAGACCTTGATGGGAAAGTTGATGACTCATGAGCTTGACCTCAAGGACTTCGAAGAGCCTGCTCCTAAGGCTAAGGAGATCGCACTCAAAGCTCACCGACGGAGGGCTGACCCCGAAGAGACGGATGACGACAACTCAGAAGGTGATGATCAAGCTCTCCTTGTCCGCAACTTCAAGAAATCCCTTCGCTTCAATCGAAGAAAGAAGGAACCACAAGAAGACGACGAAAAAGAGCCAACCTGCTATGGTTGCAAGAAGACGGGACACGTCCGAAAAGACTGTCCATTCTTAAAGAAGAGCAACCGTTATGAGAAACCATACAAGAAGACTTCCTCAAAGAAATATGCCAACATGAGCATTTGGCATGAAAGCGAAGCTAGTGAATCCGAGGAAGAAAAGGACTCTCCTCAAGACGCTGCAAACGTGTGCCTAGTGGCAACGTCCGACAAGGTATCAAACGAAACTCTTGATGACTTCAATTTTGATGAACTTGGTGATGCTTTTACCGATTTACTTGATGATCATAAAAAGGTCTTTGGTAAATATAAACATGCCAAGGAAAAGATCAAAAGTTATGAAGTCGAAATTTAAAGACTTTCTTTACTTCTTGATAACATTAGGGACACTTCACCCACAGATGTCACAAATGAGGTATCTAAGCTTAAAATAAGCTTACATGATGCCGAAGCACGCATTGAACAACAAACACAAGAAATCACAGCACTCAACATGGAGCTTGTAGAAGAAAAGAGTAGACACAAGATTTCTATTACTAAGATACATGGTTTGAATGCTAAGGTTACTGAACTGCAGGCTGTCTCCAAGAAATTAGAGAGTAAATTGGGAAAACAGGTTGCTCAACCTCAAACCCAATCACATGAGACACACACTACTCATACTAGTCAACCACGTCATCCACCTGCAGCTTATAATCATGCTTACATATACACACACTTTCATAATGCACACAAACCACATGCACGTAGAAATAATCATCGTACTACACATAGATACAACCATCAGTATGTTGCACAAAATCACCATCACTCTACACATAGACATCATCACCATGCTATTCCATATAGACATCATCACCATACTACTCCTTATTGACATTATCACCATACTGCTCCACATCACTCTACATATAGACATCATCACCATGCTAACTCTACATATCATCATGCTACTCCACATCACTCTACTCATAGACATCATATGCATGCTCCTAACATAAATAGGAATGCTATATGTACTTATTGTGGTTTACATGGACACATTTTACCACAATGTAGAATTAGAAGATTAGTAGATAGAAAGATATATGCATGGTTTCCAAAAACTAACTTTTCAGGACCCTCAAGAACTTGGGTTCCAAAGGTCACATATACTCTTGATGTAGGTGGACCTTCCCTCCTCAACTAAGAGTAAGTGGATTCTCGATAGTGGATGCTCGCGGCATATGACGGGAGACGCAAATCTTTTTGTATCACTATCGATGAAGAGAGAAGGATATGTATCCTTCGGTAACAACCTAAAAGGGTATATTATAGGTAATGGTATTATTGGTTATCCTCCCTCTCCCGTAATAAAGGATGTCTGCCTAGTGACCGAGTTAAAGCATAACCTGTTCAGCATTAGTCATCTTGCTGACCATGGATATGACATTAACTTTGGACAAAATAAATACCTTATTTATGATAGGTCAACGGGAGACATTGCTTTTGAAGGGGTAAGAGAGGATAATATTTATATTATTTATTTGTCTATAGATACTAACAATGCAGGTAGATGCCTATATGCTCATAAGGATGAAAGATTATTATGGCACCAGCGTCTTGGTCATGCCAACATGGATACTATATCCAGGCTATCGACTAAAAAGCTAGTTAGAGGCTTGTCCGATATCACATTCAAAAAGGACACGGTATGTGCCGAATGTGTATTGAATAAGGCAATTAAGTCCTCATTTCATTCCATAAACTCTGTAAGTACTACTAGACCTTTGCAACTTTTTCATATGGATTTATTTGGCCCTAGTAGAGTAGCCTGTCTTGGTGGAAAACTCTACGCCTTTGTTATTGTTGATGATTTTTCTAGATTTACTTGGGTACAAGTAAAAGTGATGCTATTTCGGTTTTCAAGATTTTTGCAAAGAAAGTTCAAAACGAAAAAGGCTACATGATTACTCGAATCCGAAGTGATCATGGAGGCGAATTCGAAAATACTGATTTTGAAAAATTTTGTGATTCTAATGGTTTTGATTATGAGTTTTCTTGTCCAAGAACTCCTCAACAAAATGGTGTTGTGGAGCTGAAGAATAGGGCTCTTGGCGATATGGCTAGTGTCATGTTGAACAAGTTTTCACTTCCGAAATACTTTTGGGCTGAAGCTGTCAGTACAGCATGCCACATTTTAAATAGGGTGCTTATTCGTCCTATTACGAAGAAAACATCCTATGAGCTTTGGTTTGGAAGAACCCCAAATGTTTCTTATTTTAGAGTTTTTGGTTGTAGATATTTTATCCTTAACACCAAAGACAACTTAGGCAAATTTGATGCCAAAGCTGACGATGGTATTTTCCTTGGCTATGCTGCCAAGAGCAAGGGATATAAAGTTTTTAACAAACGCTCATTAATTGTGGAATAGTCTACAAATGTAACTTTTGATGAAGATAACAGTGCAGCAGCTACTCTTGATGATGATGTTGAGCCGTCAACTTCTACTCCAATGAATACCACAACCGAAACCAATTCTCTGGAGGGCTTGCCAAAGAAATTCTCTTTTAAGCCGTCACATCCAGAAAATTTGGTAATAGGTGAGGTTTCACGTGGAGTAACTACTAGATCATTATTAAGAGACTCTATTGCTAGCACTGCCTTTATTTCACAAATTGAGCCGAAAAACATTTTAGAAGCTTTTAATGATAAATTTTGGATTTCTGCTATGCAAGAGGAACTCAACCAATTCGAGAGGAGCCAAGTATGGGAACTCGTTCCTAGACTGGCCAATCACTCAATCATTGGTACTAAATGGGTTTTTAGAAACAAAGTAAATAAAGATGGTTCAGTCACACGCAACAAAGCTCGTCTAGTTGCCCAAGGATACAACCAAGAGGAAGGTATCGACTACGATGAGACATATGCTCCTGTTGCTAGATTGGAATCCATTCGGATGCTTTGTGCATTTGCAAATTTTCAAATTTTCAAATTATTTCAAATGGATGTTAAAAGTGCTTTCTTGAATGGATTTATTAAGGAGGAAGTTTATGTGAAACAACCTCCTGGCTTTGAAAATCACAAATTTCCCGACCATGTGTTCAAGCTGAAGAAAGCGCTATATGGCCTCAAACAAGCCCCTAGAGCTTGGTATGAACGGCTAAGCAATTTCTTGCTTGAGAAAGGTTTTTCTAAAGGGAAAATCGACACCACACTTTTCATAAAATCTTTTAAAGACACTATTCTCTTAGTCCAAATATACGTAGATGATATTATATTTGGTTCTACTGATGAAATCCTCTGTCAAGATTTTGCCAAGTGTATGCAGACCGAGTTTGAGATGAGCATGATGGTGGAGCTCAACTACTTTCTTGTACTGCAAGTCAAACAAATGTCAAATGGAACTTTCATCTGTCAATCGAAGTACACAAAGGACATGCTGAAGAAATTTGACCTTGACAACGTCAAACCAATCAGCACTCCAATGGCTACTACAACTAAACTAGAACCGGATGAAAGCGGCAAACCCGTAGACCAATGTAAATATCGAGGTATGATAGGTAGTCTACTCTATTTAACTGTTAGTCGCCCTGATATTATGTTTAGCGTTTGCCTGTGTGCTAGATATCAAGCAAATCCTAAGGAATCACACATGACTGCTGTTAAGCGTATCTTTCGATACCTTAAGGATACGGTTACAGTGGGCCTATGGTATCCCAAGTCAACATCATTTGACCTCATTGGTTACTCCGATGCTGATTTCGTCGGATGCAAGGTCGACCGTAAAAGTACGAGCGGTATGTGTCATTTATTAGGAAAGGCTTTAGTCTCTTGGTTTAGCAAGAAGCAGAATTCTGTCGCACTATCCACAACAGAAGATGAATACATCGCAGCAGGGCGTTGTTGTGCACAAATTCTGTGGATGAAGCAAACCCTTAAAGACTACAATTTATCTTTTATGCACATTCCAATCTTTTGTGACAACACTAGTGCTATAAATCTCACTAAAAACCCCATTTGTCACTCACGCACGAAGCACATTGAAATACGTCACCACTTTTTGCGTGATCATCAGCAAAATGGTACTATTAACTTAGAATTTATTGACACTGATCATCAGCTAGCAGATTTCTTCACAAAACCATTATCCGAAGAGCGCTTCAATTTTTTCTGTCGTGAACTTGGAATTTTGGACGAAGCTGTTATTAATTAAAATAAACCTGCATAAATATCGAGTATTTTTTGATTCTTTTATGATGAAATTGCTATGGGTACAAGTCGAAAGGGTCCTTCTGACAACAAGGCGTAAAAGCCTAAGCGACACGGTGTACTAGTCCTCAGGACTACCGCCAGCTGGGATCCGGCCCCTGCAGCTAACCCATGGCAGCTTCAAAATATTGAATTATGACATAATTTCTTGTTTATTGTATGGTTCATTTTAATTTATCACATGCTGAAATGCAGAGTTTCAAACTTAACTTTGTTTCGAAATCAATTTTATTGACTTTTTCAACTTAGATTTTTTCTCTTATATATGTACTTTTCCTTTGGTCTCTCACTTAACTATTTCTTTCTTCTTCTCAGCCTGATACCTGTTCTGTCAACAGAATCCGGAATTCGGGCTGAACTCTGCCCTTACCAGAGTTCGGGCCGAATTCAGCCTGACTGTTCCAGAACCGAAAACAGTCTCAGCCGCTGATCTTATTTAGATCCAATGGCCATTATTTGCTCCGACCAATTGGAACCCTTCACATATATTCAGGTTCTCCTCCCTCTTCTCTTCCATTGCCACCTTTTCTACTTCTCCAAACACTTTTTCTCAAAACCCTAACCCTAATTCTTCCTTTCTAGAGCTCATCTCTTTCCCAAACTCAAGGAGAAGGCCTATTTCACCATTCTCCTTCATTGTTTATCATCTCTTTGAGGTATATCTCAACACTTTTCTTATTTCAAATTCCTCTATTATCTTTATTGTTTTATGGCACCACGTTTGTTCAATCGCGGGAAGAGACTTCGAACAGAGGGAGCATCCTCTTCGAATGCTCCTCCTCGCGTTGAACCGCCCGTTGAACAACAACCACCTATCCATCCGTTGTTCAATCCTCCACGTCCACATGACCCAAACACATTTGACGACCGAATATTTGTATCACTCGATGCATCTATTGATTGGTTTAGTGATTTTCAGACACGTCCAGTGTTTGCGGGTCACCCTATCAATTTTACTATTTTCTCTCAATATGATGCACTTTTTCATGACCTTTGCCTTGACGAACTTGTCACCACAAACTCGGTCATTTATCGTATTGCTATTCAAATGTTCTACTGCAACCTAACCTATGATGATACACATATTTATTCACGGGTTGCGGGAATTGATATCTCTTTTGACGATTTTGATTTGGCCGAATACCTTGAACTCCAAGAGCCAAACTCATAGGAAAAGCTTGTTGAAGCTCGATCATTTCAATTTTCCGATGGGTCTTCACTTGAAAGCTTCAAGGACGACTTGTGTACCCCGAACACACGTCCTCGTAAGCTTTTGGCCAAATATCTCAATCCCTATTTCTATGAACTTCATCGGATTATCTTTAACACCATTCTACCCAAAGTGGGTTCCACCGATGAAGTCACCTACTTTGAAATCTCGGCCTTATATCACCTCCACTTTCATGTACCATTTAATCTTCCACGTACAATGATGGATTGGATGATTAATTCTAGGAATAAACCAAGATCCTTGGTTTATGCTTTGTATCTTCCTATGGTATTTCGTGTATTTCGCATACCACTTGATGAGTGTCCGTTATTACCTTCCCCTGCATTTCTTTTAAAGGCACGGAGGCTTCAGGCAGCCGTTGGCTCACCAGTCGCGTCTGAGCATTCTGATGATGAGCCAGATGCCCCTCCTTTGGGACATGATCCTCCTCCTCCTTCTGCCACTCTCTAGTCTCTTCAGACCATGCACCACGATCGTTTCACCTTAGAGGATAATCGCTAGACTCAGCTGGATTACCGGACTACCCTGCAGATGAGTGCTATCAGCAACTCACTGCATGACATTCGGTACTCCATGTCTCGCTATCCTTTCATGCCTATCCCTATGGAGCAGGACCCCGGTCGTGAGGGCTATCGTATCGATGACCCTTGGGTCATTCGCTACTTGGATCCAGATGCAGCCTTCGTGGACCCTCGTCGTTCCTTCACTGATCCATCAGACGACGCTGGGCCTTCACTGAAGAACAGATGGCAACTCTAGAGGGGGGTGAATAGAGTTTATAGAGATAATATTCACTTAAAAAATTAACTCTATCACAAATAAAACTAATCAAAGTAAATGTGGAATATAAAGTGAGAATCAAGAGAGCATACGCAAACACAGCCGATTTTAACCTGGTTTCCCTCGTGGAGGACTAGTCCAGGCCTGAGAACTCTAGCTCAGGATTAAATCTACTATTTGTGAAATAGTAGTTTACAACCCGTACCTTTTCTTCAGAAGAGCACGTCAACTTCTTACAGAGGATCGCAGTGGCAATTTGCTTGGAAATTTCCAGGCGACTTCTTCAACTCTTGCACAAGACTCTTAACTGAGAGATGCTGAGCACTCGAGACTTAGGAAGCTTGTGGCTAGTAGATGGGAAGGGTGTGGCTTATTGAGCTTAAGAGAGAAGAGAAGAGAAGATTGGATGATTTAAAATGAGAGAATTCTAGGCCTATTTATAGGATTTTTGTAGACAGAATTCGGCCAGAATTCGGGTAGAAAATTTCAAATATTTGGCCGTTGGACAACTAGCAACCAGCTAACCCTAAAATTAAGGTTCTGATTTTCAGGGGACAGAGTTCGGCCCAATCTCTGTGTGGAGGCAGAGTTCGGCCCGAACTCTGTCTCCGGAGCACAAAACTGGTTCTTGGGGACCAATGGACATTTTCTGGATGGTGGAGTTTAGGGATTATTGGGTAGGCTATAGGTCAAGTCACAAGAGCTCAGCATAACACAGTTTACATCAATCTAGACTCAATAAAAGTATAAAATACCGACTCATATATAACTGAATTGCAAAGTCTGAGCTGTCTTCTGACTTGAGCTTGATGTAGACGTCGTGTGTCGTATTGAATTAATACAAGTATTATTTAGTCAATGTTATCAATATTTGGTTGACTGTGACTTTGTGTCAACAATCTCCCCCATATTGATAATTGACAAAACAATAAATGTATATTCAATATTCATACCTGGATACAGCATAGCTCCCCCATAATCAGTGCCGAGCTAAACAAGATAGCTCCCCCGTAAACAATACGTTGAACCTGTTGGCCTGATAAGGAATATCTCCCAAAAGCACCAAAAAAGCACATATACCAAAAAAGAATATACACAGAATATACATATCTCTCCCCCTTTGGCATTTAGCAATATAATAAGAATCAAGTAATAATGGGCAAACACACCAAAAGAGAAGAAACAACATAGGAACTAACAGAACAAGCAAATGTCATAGAATAATAGAACTACCAGAGACATAAGAGTCACAACTCATAACTAGAGTCACTAAATCATAAAGAGAGTACCAAGTACATAAATCCAACTAAACAACTGAAAATACTAGAAAGCATAAAACATAAACTACGATCAGCAGCAGCATCATCAAGTAGAAGCCATCTCCATCATGGAGCACGAGAAGGCCCAGCGGTGTCGGAAGGATCAGTGAAGGAACGGTGGGGATCCACAATAGCAGCACCCGGATCCAGGTAGCGCATGACCCAAGGATCATCAATGCGATATCCCTCACGACCGGGATCCCGCTCCATGGGAATGGGCATAGAAGGATGACGGGATATAGAATACCGAATATCATGCAGCGAGTTGCTGAGTGCACTCATCTGCAGGGTAGTACGGTAGTCCGTCTGAGTCCAGCGATCGTCCTCTAAGGCGAAACGATCTCGGAGCATGATCTGGATGGACTCAAGGGTAGCAGGAGGAGGAGGTGCATCCTGTCCAAGTGGAGGGGCATCGGGCTCCTCATCATCGGAATGCTCAGAGGTGGCAGGAGAGGCTACGACTGCCTGGAGTCGTCGTGCCTTAGATAAGAAGGCAGGAGCAGGCAAGAAAGGACAATCATGAAGTGGTACAATAAATGCACGAAGGACCATAGGAAGATATAAGGGATAAACCAAGGCTCGTGGTTTCTTCCTACAGTTAATCATCCAGTCCATCATGGTACATGGAAGATTGAAAGGAACACAAAAGTGGAGATGATACAAAAATGATATTTTAAAATATGTAATTTCATCGGTAGAACCCGCTTTGGATAGAATGGTATTGAAAATAATCCGATGAAGTTCATAGAAAAAAAGGATTAAGATATTTAGCCATAAGCTTGCGAGGACGTGTGTTCAGAGTGGACAAGTCGTCCTTGAAGCTTTCAAGGGAAGTCCCGTCGGGAAAACGGAACGACCGAGCTTCAACAAGCTTTTCCTAAGAATTGGGCTCTTGAAGATCAAGATGTTCGGCTAAATCAAAATCATCAAATGAGATATCGATACCCGCAACACGTGAATAAATGTGAGTGTCATCATGAGTCAAGTTGCAGTAGAACATTTGTATAGCGCTACGATAGATGACAAAATTCGTAGCAATTAGCTCATCAATGCAAAGATCACGAAATATGGATTCATATTGTGAAAAGATTGTGAAGTTTATGGGGTATCCCGCAAACCCCGAACGTGTCCAAAAATTACTAAACCATGCATTGGATGCATCTAGTGATATAAAAAGTCAGTCGTCGTAGGTGTTTGGATCACGTGGATGTGAAGGGTTGAACAATGGATGAGGTGGTTGATGTTGTTCAACGGGTTGCTCAACGGGAGGAGGAGGATTCGACGAGGATGCTCCCTCGGTCCGAATTCTTTTTCCACGGTTGAGCAAGCGAGGAGCCATAGCACAAAGTGGTAAGAAAAAGGGAGGAGGAAGAGAAACCGAATATAAGGGAAGGGTTTCTCTTGGTCGGAGTGAATCAGAACCATTGGATCAAGTTTTGATCAACGGCTGGAACCTGTCCCCGATTCTGGAACAGGGAGGCCGAACTCGGCCCGAACTCTGGTAAGGGCAGAGTTCGGCCTGCATTCTGGGTCCTTGTCCCAGAACTGAAATCAGGCTGGAAGGATAAAAAATTGGTTAAGTATGGGAAATCAAGATAAGTTATAAAGATAAATGATTAAGAATTTCAATAAACCAGATAGTAGAAGTAGAAAGATAGCAATATGAAATTGAAAAATAGCATATCAGCAAGTGATAAATCAAAATGTACCGTATAATAAACAAGGAGTTATATTATAATTCAGTATTTTGAATTTGCTATGAGTTAGCTGCAGGGGCCGGATCCCAGCTAGCGGTAGTCCTGAAGACTAGTGCACCGTGTCGCTTAGGCTTTTATGCCTTATTGTCAGAAGGGCCTTTTCGGCTTGTACTCATAGCAAGTTCATCATAAGAGAATCATAATATAATCGATATTTACGCAGGTGTATTTTAATTTATGACGGCTTCATCTAAAATTCCAAATTCACGACAAAAGAAATTGAAGCGCTCTTCGGATAATGGCTTTGTGAAGAAATCAGCTAACTGATGATCAGTGTCAATAAATTCTAAGTTAATCGTGCCATTTTGCTGATGATCACGCAAAAAGTGGTATCGTATCTCAATGTGCTTCGTACGTGAGTGACAAATGGGGTTCTTAGTAAGATTTATTGCACTAGTGTTGTCACAAAAGATAGAAATATGCATGAAAGATAAATTATAGTCTTCAAGGGTTTGCTTTATCCACATAATTTATGCACAACAACGCCCAGCTGCTATGTATTCAGCTTCTGTTGTGGATAGTGCCACAGAATTCTGCTTCTTGCTAAACCAGGAGACTAAAGCCTTTCCTAATAAATGGTACGTACCGCTCGTACTTTTACGGTCGACCTTGCATCCGGCGAAGTCAGCATCAGAGTAGCCAATGAGGTCAAAGGATGTTGACTTGGGATATCATAGGCCCACTGTAACCGTACCCTTAAGGTATCTAAAGATACGCTTAACTGCGGTCATGTGCGATTCCTTAGGATTTGCTTGATATCTAGCACATAGGCAAACGCTAAACATTATATCAGGGCGACTAGCAGTAAGATAAAGTAGACTGCCTATCATACCTCGATACTTACGTTGATCTACGGGTTTGCCGCTCTCATCTGGTTCCAGTTTGGTTGAAGTAGCCATAGGAGTGCTGATTGGTTTAACATTTATCAAGTTCAAATTTCTTCAGCATGTCCTTTATATACTTCGACTGACAGATGAAGGTTCCATTTGACAATTGTTTGACTTGCAGCCCAAGAAAGTAGTTGAGCTCCCCCATCATGCTCATCTCAAATTCGGTCTGCATACACTTGGCAAAATCTTGACAAAGGGTTTCATCAGTAGAACCAAAAATAATATCATCTACATATATCTGTACTAAAAGAATAGTGTCCTTCAAAGACTTTATGAAAAGTGTAGTGTCAATTTTCCCTTTTGAAAAACCTTTCTCAAGCAAGAAGTTGCTAAGCCGTTCATACCAAGCTCTAGGGGCTTGTTTGAGGCCATACAGCGCTTTCTTTAGCTTGAACACATGGTTGGGAAATTTGTGATTTTCAAAGCCAGGGGGTTGTTTAACATAAACTTCCTCCTTAATAAAACCATTCAAGAAAGCACTTTTAACACCCATTTGAAATAATTTGAAATTTTGAAAATTTGTAAATGCACAAAGCATCCGAATGGATTCTAATCTAGCAACAGGAGCATACGTCTCATCGTAGTCGATACCTTCCTCTTGGTTGTATTCTTGAGCTACTAGACGAGCTTTGTTGCGTGTGACTGAACCATCTTCATTTACTTTATTTCTAAAAACCCATTTAGTACCAATAATCGAGTGATTAGCCGGTCTAGGAACGAGTTCCCATACTTGGCTCCTCTCGAATTAGTTGAGTTCTTCTTGTATAGCAGAAATCCAAAATTCATCATTGAAAGCTTCAGAAATGTTTTTAGGCTCAATTTGTGAAATAAAGGCAGTGCTAGCAATAGAGTCTCTTAATGATGATCTAGTAGTTACTCCTCGTGAAACCTCACCGATTACCAAATTTTCTGGATGTGATGGCTTGAAAGAGAATTTCTTAGGCAAGCTTTCCAGAGAATTTGTTTCGGTTGTGGTGTTCATTGGAGTAGACGTTGATGGCTCAACATCATCATCAAGAGTAGCTGCTGCACTATTATCTTCATCAAAAGTCACATTTGTAGACTCTTCCATAATTAAAGAGCGTTTGTTAAAAACTCTATATCCCTTACTCTTGGCAGTATAGCCAAGGAAAATACCATCGTCAGCTTTGGCATCAAATTTGCCTAAGTTGTCTTTGGTGTTAAGGATAAAGCATCTACGTCCAAAAACTCTAAACTAAGAAACGTTTGGGGTTCTCCCAAACCAAAGCTCATAGGGTGTTTTCTTCGTAATAGGACGAATAAGCACCCTATTTAAAATATGGCATGCTGTACTGACAGCTTCAGCCCAAAAATATTTCGGAAGTGAAAACTTGTTCAACATAACTCTGGCCATATCGCCAACAGTCCTATTCTTCTGCTCCACAACACCATTTTGTTGAGGAGTTCTTGGACAAGAAAACTCATGATCAAAACCATTAGAATCACAAAATCTTTCAAAATCAGAATTTTCGAATTCGCCTCCATGATCACTTCGGATTCTAGTAATCATGTAGCCTTTTTCAATTTGAACTTTCTTGACAAAAATCTTGAAAATCAAAGTAGCATCACTTTTATTTGCAAGAAAGAAAACCCAAGTAAATCTTGAAAAATCATCAATAATAACAAAGGCATAGAGTTTTTCGCCAAGACTGGCTACTCTACTAGGCCCAAATAAATCCATATGGAGTAGTTACAAGGGTCTAGAAGTGCTTACAGAGTTTATGGAATGAAAAGATGACTTGGTTGCCTTGTTCAACTTACATTCGGCACATACGGTGTCCTTTTTGAATGTGATGTCGGGCAAGCCTCTAACTAGCTTCTTGGTCGATAGCCTGGATATATTATCCATATTGGCATGACCAAGACGCTGGTGCCATAGTAGCCGTTCATCTTTATTTGTATATAGGCATCTACCTGTATTGTTAGTATTTCCAGACAAATAGAAAGTATAAATATTATCCTCTCTTACCCCTTCAAAAGCGATGTCTTCCGTTGACCTATCATAAATAAGGCATTTGTTTTGTCCAAAGTTAATGTCATATCCATGGTCAGCAAGATGACTAATGCTGAGCAGGTTATGCTTTAACTCGGTCACTAGGCAGACATCCTTTATTACGGAAGAGGGAGGATAACCAATATTACCATTACCTATAATATAACCTTTGAGGTTGTTGCCGAAGGATACATATCCTTCTCTCTTCATCGATAGTGATGCGAAAAGATTTGTGTCTCCTGTCATATGCCGCGAGCATCCACTATCGAGAATCCACTTACTCTTAGTTGAGGAGGGAAGGTCCACCTACATCAAGAGTAGATGTGACCTTTGGTATCCAATTTTTTGAGGGTCCTGAAAAGTTAGTTTTTGGAAACCATGCATATATTTTTCTATCAACTAATCTTCTAATTCTACATTGTGGTGATATGTGTCCATGTAAACCACAATAAGTACATGTAGCATTCCTATTTATATTTGGAGCATGCTGATGATGTCTATAAGCAGTGTAATGAGCAGAAGTATGATGATTAGCATGTTGATAAGGATTATGCATAGAGTGTTGTGGAGTGGCATGGTGATATTGTCTATATGGAGCTTGATGATGTTGTCTATATGGAGCATGATGATGTTGTCTATATGGTATGACATGGTGATGTTGTCTATAAGTAGAGTGATGTTGATTGTGTCTTTGTGCAATATGATGATTGTATCTATGTGTAACATGATGATTTTGTGACATATGATAATTATTTCTACGTGCATGTGGTTTGTGTCCTTTGTGAAATTGTGTGTATATGAAAGCATGATTATGTGTTGTAGATGGATGATGTGGATGACTAGCATGAGGAGTGTTATGCTTTGTGGGTGTCTCATGAGATTGGGTTTGAGGTTGAACAACCTGTTTTCCCAATCTTGTCTCTAATCTCTTAGAGACAGCCTGCAGTTCAGTAACCTTAGCATTTAAGCTATATATCTTAGTCATAGAAATCTTGTGTCTACTCTTTTCTTCAGCAAGCATCGTGTTGAGTGTTGTGATTTCTTGTGTTTGTTGCTCAATACGTGTTTCAGCATCATGAAGGCTTAGTTTAAGCTTCGATACCTCATCTGTGACTTCCGTGGGTGAAGTGTCTCTAATGTTATCAAGCAATAAAGAAAGTCTTTGAATTTCGACTTTATGACTTTTGATTTTGTCCTTGGCGTGTTTGTATTTACCAATGATCTTTTTGTGATCATCGAGTAAATCGGTGAAAGCATCGCCAAGTTCATCAAAAAAGAAGTCGTCAAGAGTTTTGTTTGATACCTTATCGGATGTTGCCATTAGGCACACATTAGCCGTATCTTGAGGAGAGTCCTTTTCTTCCTCGGAGTCACTAGCTTCGCTTTCATGCCAAATGCTTGTGTTGGTATATTTCTTTGATGAAGTCTTCTTGTATGGCTTCTCATAGCGGTTGCCCTTCTTCAAGAATGGACAATCTTTTCGGACGTGTCCAGTCTTCTGGCAACCATAGCAAGTTGGCTCTTCTTTACCATCTTCTTGTGGTTCCTTCTTCCTTCGATTAAAGCGAAGGAATTTCTTAAAATTGCAGACCATAAGGGCTTGATCATCTTCTTCTGAGTTGTCGTCATCCGTCTCTTCGGGTTCAGCCCTCCGTCGGTGAGCTTTGAGTGCGATCTCCTTAGCCTTAGGAGCAGGCTCTTCGAAGTCCTTGAGGTCAAGCTCATGAGTCATTAGCTTTCCCATCAAGGTCTCCATGGACATGGTTGTGAGATCATTTCCTTCAATGATGGCTGTCACCTTAGGGTTCCAAATTTTTGGTATCCCCCTAAGTAGCTTGTGAATCTTCTCGTGATTTGAATATTGCTTGCCGAGTGAAGACAGGGGGTTGATGATGTCGAGGAATCTTGTGAACATTTGCGTGATCGTCTCGTTTGGCTTCATCTTGAAAGCTTCGTATTCTTGAGTGAGACGGCTTATCTTGGATTCCTTGACTTGGGTGGTTCCTTCATGCGTCACTTCTAGGAGTTTCCATACTTCGTGAGATGTGGTGCATGTAGATACCCTGTTGAACTCATTCCTGTCTATAGCACAGAATAAAGCATTAATAGCTCTCGTGTCTAGGCTTGCCTGTTTCTTCTCCTCGTCAGAATACTTGTCATGTTATTTCTCAACAAGATCACCGTTGACAACTATTCTGGCGGGCTTTTTGTAGCCGTCAGTGACGATAGTCCACAGGTCAAAGTCTAGCGACTTGAGATAGAAGCTCATCCTTATTTTCCAATACGTGTAGTTAGTTCCATCAAATAGGGGAGGCCTATGAGTGGACTGTCCTTCACCGTGATTGGAAATCAAGGATTATGTGGTTGCCATGGATCAGCTCTAGGATGTAAATCCTTGTAAAGAGAACAGAGCTCGGATACCAATTGAAGAACAGATGGCAACTCTAGAGGGGGGTAAATAGAGTTTATAGAGATAATATTCACTTAAAAAATTAACTCTATCACAAATAAAACTAATCAGAGTAAATACGGAATATAAAGTGAGAATCAAGAGAGCATACGCAAACACAGCCGATTTTAACCTGGTTTCCCTCGTGGAGGACTAGTCCAGGCCTGAGAACTCTAGCTGAGGATTAAATCTACTATTTGTGAAATAGTAGTTTACAACCCGTGCCTTTTCTTCAGAAGAGCACGTCAACTTCTTACAAAGGATCGCAGTGGCGATTTGCTTGGAATTTTCCAAGCTTCTTCTTCAACTCTTGCACAAGACTAATAACTGAGAGATGTTGAGCACTCGAGACTTACGAAGCTTGTGGCGAGTAGATGGGAAGGGTGTGGCTTATTGAGCTTAAGAGAGAAGAGAAGAGAAGATTGGATGATTTGAAATGAGAGAATTCTAGGCCCATTTATAGGATTTTTGTAGACAGAATTCGGCCAGAATTCGGGTAGAAAATTTCAAATATTTGGCCGTTGGACAACTAGCAACCAGCTAACCCTAAAATTAAGGTTGCTGATTTTCAGGGGACAGAGTTCGGCCCGAACTCTGTGTGGAGGCAGAGTTCGGCCCGAACTCTGTCTCCGGAGCACAGAACTGGTTCTTGGGGACCAATAGACATTTTCTGGATGGTGGAGTTTAGGGATTATTGGGTAGGCTATAGGTCAAGTCACAAGAGCTCAGCATGACACAGTTTACATCAATCTAGACTCAATAAAAGTATAAAATACAGACTCATATATAACTGAATTGCAAAGACTGAGCTGTCTTCTGACTTGATCTTGATGTAGACGTCGTGTGTCGTATTGAATTATTACAAGTATTATTTAGTCAATGTTATCAATATTTGGTTGACTGTGACTTTGTGTCAACATTTACGAGCTCGATGATGGATATGGACTGCTATTTGCTGCTGCTACTGAGGATCATAGCTTATGCTTCTTTCTGCACTTTGGATTTTAGTTACTTTTATGCACTTATGATTGTATTAGACTTATTATGAGTTGTGACTCTTGAGACATTTAGTCGTTATATCAGTTTATATGCAGTTTCTTATCTTTTGGTGTGTTTGCCAGCTCTTAATTGTTTATCGTTAATCGCTAAATGCCAAAAGGGAAAGATATTTGTATATTCCATATTATTTTTTGTCTCTGTATCTGTGCTTTTGGGAGAATATTCTTATCAGGCCAACAGGATTCAAAGCAATGATTACGGGAAAGCTATTTTTTAAGCTCGGTACTGATTATGGGGGAGCTATGCTTTTTGTCCTTAAATGTGTCCAGGTATGAATATTGAATATACAATTATTATTTTGTCAATTATCAATGGGGGAGATTGTTGACACAAAGTCACAGTCAACCAAATATTGATAAAATTGACTAAATAATACTTGTAATAATTCAATACGACACATGAAGACTACATCCAGCTCAAGTCAGACAACAGCTCAGTTTTGCAAATGCAAGTCATTTTTGAGTCTATATTTTATAATTTTATTGAGTCTAGACTTATGTAAGCTGAGTTGTGCTGAGCATGTGAGACTTAACCTATACCCTACCCAAAATCCAAAAGCTCCACATACATCAAAATAAGCCCATTGGACCAAAGACCCATTCTGTGCTCTGGAGACAGAGTTCGGGCCGAACTCTGCCTCCACACAGAGTTCGGGCCGAACTCTGTCCCCTAAAAATCAGCACCCTAATTTTTAGGGTTGGCTGGTTGCAAGTTGTCCAACGGCCAAATATTTGAAAATTCCTACCAGAATTCTGGCCGAATTCTACCTACTGGTATCCTATAAATAGGCCATGAATTCTCTCATTTTTATTCATCCAATCTTCTCTTCTCTTCTCTCTAAAGCTCAATACAAGCCATACCCTTCTTCATCTACTAGCCACAAGCTCCCTAAGCCTCAAGTGCTCAGCATTTTTCAGTTAGGAGTTTGTACAAGAGTTCAAGAAGTCGCTTGGAAAATTCTAAGCATCGCCACTGCGATCTTTGTAAGAAGTTGATGTGCTCTTCTGAAGAAAAGGCACGGGGTGTAATTACTATTTCACAAATAGTGGATTTAATCCTGAGCTAGAGTTCTCAGGCCTGGACTAGTCCTCCACGAGGGAAACCAGGTTAAAAATCGGCTGTGTTTGCGTATGCTTTCTTGCTCCTTATTTATTTCCGTATTTACTCTGATTAGTTTTACTTGTGAAAGAGTTTAATTTTTAATTGGCTATTATCGCTATAAACTCTATTCACCCTCCCTCTAGAGTTGCCATCTGTTCTTCATCCTTCAGTTATTTCCACTATGGTACCTGGCAGATGTCTGAGAAAGCACTCTTGGCCGAGTTCTTGATAGTGTGGCTAGGGAATTGTGTAGTCTCGGGAGGGGCAGGTTCTACTGAAAGGATCAGCCGCCACTTCATTCTCCAGGCTGTGAAGCTAGTCTTCAAAGTCAGACTGGCCCTTCTTCCGGCTATGGTGTGTAGCATACACCACGGCCTCCGCACCTTTTCGTCTAAAGTCATTGCTCGCGAGACGATACTGGACTTTAAGCGGATAGAGCTACCATACCATTATCTCATGGGGTGGTTATTGATGCATTACCGGTCATTGATGAGGCCCAGAACAGAGGATGATGTTACTGCTGATGACTCCTTCCTTTTTCGATACCATCATCAGTCTTGGGAGTACGACACCGTGCTGGCTTGTCGGAGGGCGTTGGCGAGAGTTGACGGGCCCTACTTCTTTGTGTCTCTTCCTTAATTTACCCCTAGAGAAGTGAGGAGGTACACGTTGATGGCATTGAACCTCTCCAGCTCTTATCTGAGAAGATGCTTCTTTGGCTGCACAACATTCGCCCCGCGCACCTAGTATATCGTTACCGAAATAACGTATACCTGGAGCCTTATTTGCCCAGCAGGTTTTCTCGTCAATTCGGGTATAGTCAGCTGTTCCTTGACTGGCCCAGTGCTTGTCTGGGCTTTGAGGGCAGTGTCCTTGACGGTATCAGGGCTTGGGATTATTACAATGTGGTCCATACCCGGGCTAGCTTCTCGGTCCCTGACGCTAAGACGTCAGGAGAGATTTTGTACATGGCGGCCCTCTATCATGTTGCGACGAGCAAGCCTCCTGTTAACTTTGACCTGAGTACCAGTTTCATTGCTGGCACTGGCTTGGCCGAGAAGCCCGAGGGATCCAGGAAGAGAAAGAGAAGGGTAAATAGGGTTTCTGTACCGGACTCGGAGTCCACTGCGGCAGACAAAGAGGATGATGAGCAGGACGCCGATGACTCGTCGCACTCTTCGGACGAGAAGGTGGGGGACCAGCCTCCTACTGTGTTGAACGAAGAGGTAGAGGATCAACCACCTGCTGTGCTTGGTGCTTCACGCAAACAAGGCAGGCGTCTGTCCACTGACGATGGCAGGACCTACTCCACGAAGCGGGCTGCGGTAAGATGTTGCAGGCTGTTTATTGATGATGTTGATACTGTTTCTGAGGTGATTGGAATTTCAACTGCCTTTTCCTTCTTTTTCTAAGCTATGGCCTAATCATTTTTTTTCTTTTACTCTTTCTAGGCGTCAGAGGAGTCTGCTTCTCGGGACTCGACTGCTGAGGTCAATCCGGCCTTGTCTACTTTGGTCAGTGATATGTGCACCGCTATCACTTCTGCTGGGGTTCTTCCGGAGGCAGCCGGGGAGTCTCACCTTGCTGAGGCCTCAACCCATGGGGGTGGGGGCTCTACTGCACCTGTCCCTGAGACAGCTAAATTTTAACAGGATGACACTGACCTGGCTGGCTCCCTTTCAGGGGTGGCTGGGCAGAGAAACCAGTTGAATTTGACTTGGAAGCCGCGGGTGGGGAGACTATGCCAGCTGCGAACGAGCTGCAGCCTTCGTGCTCTTCCTCTAGTAAGATAAACCAACTTCTTAACTTGTGAGGAGGCCTATTTGCTCTATCATCCTGTCCTTCGGGTCACGTGGATTAATGATTGCTTTGGACGTACAGGTCCCACCCTTTTATTGCCGGTGACGGATATTGCCGGGACGGACTCTATCGGAGGGGATCTGATGGAAGCACGTGTGCCTCCTTCTTTTCCAACCTACATTGAGGGGCCTCCAGTTGGGTTGAGTTTGGGAGCCCAAGTGATAGCACAGCTGGGGCAAGGGACGACGCTCTTCGCGCCCTCCTCTGCGAATATGATTTCGGGAATTAACCTTTCCGCCCTGCCAAGTATCCAGGCTCCTCGGGCAGTGGAAGAGGTGTTAGCTGCTATTCATGCATCTTTTTGCACAGAATTCATTTCCCTGGTGGCGGGGACGGCAAGTTCTGAGGCTACTCCTTCGGTACTGCCCGCCACACTCCCTTTGACGCCGTCCTCTACAGAAGTTTTGGATGAAGTGTCCCAGGATATGGTTGACAGCTTTCATCGCCACCTGAAGAGAGGGATTGAAGCAGCTGTGGAGAGGGGGACTCCCTTTGCTATGGCCCGTCAATGCGCCGGTGGCCAAATTAATATCCTTAGAATACTTCCCGGTGGGGCGGGACTAGCGGCGCTTCCGGAGCCTAAGCTGTTAGAGGCCGATCGTCTTGTGGCCCAGTTTTACGTACTGCGACAAGCTGATCTATCAGTGGCAATAGATCAAGAGCGTACTTTCCTCACAACTGCGGTAGAGAAGGTGAGGATTGCTCGGGCATCGCTCAAGCCAGCTATATTGAAGGATTGCCGGGATCTGACTCAGTTGTACGATCAATGGAGCCGTCGCACTGAAGATTGTGCGACTCGGGAAGTGGCTGCCTCCTGCGGGGTAACTGACACCCGGGAGCAGATTCTCGAGCTCCAGAAAAAGCTGGCCTTCCTGGAGTCCGAGCTCGAAGATGCTCGTACTGAGAAAGGGGTTGCTATTCAGGAGGCTGGCAAATTTAGTAGAGCTTCTGCCAATCTGGAACTTGCTCTGAAGAAGATGGAAAATGACTAGCAGTCATATATGTACTTGAATGATGCGGAGCAGTTGTCCCAGGAGGCTGAGCGCCGAGCTAGACAGCGGCTTGAACGAGGGACTACCTTGGTGAGAAACCGCCTCTTGGAGTTGTGTAATACCGAACAATAGTCGGTCTTTCCTTCTTTTGTTTCTGTTTTCCTTTTCTTTTCTTTTTGAGAGGGATATGGTCCCCACCATATGTAATGCTTTTTCGTCTTTCAAATAAAGAGTACTTTCCATTCTATCCTTCATTTGTATTGCTTGTTGTGTCTGTGGTATTGTGGTAATGTGTGCCCCGCATGGGGGACTTATCTGTGGACCTGTTACCTCCGGCGTACCTTGGTTTTAGGTACGGATAACAAGTTTGATTGGGGATACCTAGAACAGTTCCACGGTAAGGTGGTCGTGGGTGTTTGGGGTATCGGGAGATAGAATGCCATGGAGCAGCTGGGCTCCCGGGGCATGATGAGGAATTGTGGGTCTGTACTAAGAGACTTAGCAAAGGACATTTATGGGCCTATTATCCTTGGCGTACCCTGACTTAAGATACGGATAATAGGATGAAGGGGGAACCAACATACTTACTCAGAGGTAATGAGGACATGGCAAGTATAAGGGTTTTACCGTGGGGTCTTCCTACTCAGAGGTAATGAGGACATGGCAGGAGTGGACTCAACGAAGGATATTCGTGGTCAAGAGAGAACATTTATGGGCCTATTACCCTTGGCGTACCCTGGTTCAGGGTAGGGATAATAAGACGAGAGAGAACTAACATACTTACTCAGAGGTAATGAGGACATGGCAAGTACGAAGGTTTTACGGTGGAGTCTTCCTACTCAGAGGTAATGAGGACATGGCAGGAGTGGACTCAGCGGAGGATATTTGTGGACCTATTATCCTTGGCGTACTCTGGTTGTGGGTACGGATAATAAGTCGAAAGAAAATCATCATACTTACTCAGAGGTAATGAGGACATGGCAAGCATGAAGGTTTCTTCGACGGAGCCTTCCCACTCAGAGGTAATGAGGACATGGCAGGAATGGGCTCAATGAAGGAGGGCACATAGAACGACTCAGAGGTAATGAGGACATGGAAGTTCTATGTAAAGGGGTGATTTGTTTTTGGCGGAAGTAAAACGACTCAGAGGTAATGAGGACATGGTCGTTTTGGAAATTTATGGATCTGTTACCCTTTTTGTGCACTGGAAGTGCGGGTAGTGGATCATGAGGGAGGATTTCTTTCAGAAAGAAAGTTCAGAGGTATGGTCATACATGACTTGCTATCTGAAAGAGTGACCGGAATGTGAGTTCAGAGGCACCTGCAGGTACATGACTCGATAATATGGAAGATTATGAGTTCAGCGGTACGGAAGGGTACATGACTCAATAATCTGGAATTTAGGAATGTGAGTTCAGCGGCACCAGCGGGTACATAACTCGATAATCTGGGGTGTTGTGGATGTAAGTTTAGCGGCATCAGCGGGTACATAACTCAATAATCTGGAATGTTGTGGGTGTGAGTTCAGCGGCCCCAGCGGGTACATAACTCAATAATCTGAAATGTTGTGGATGTGAGTTCAGCGACACCAGCGGGTACATAACTCAATAATCTGGAATGTGTCGTTTAGACATAGTATTTCCTCAGGAACTTGCCGTTGACGGGCAACATGAGCAAGTCTTCATTTTGTTTTACGAGGCGGTAAGCACCATTGGAGAATATAGCCTCGATGATAAATGGACCTTCCCATTTTGGCTGGAACTTGCCGGCGGTCTTGTGAGTCATGACCATCGGCCTCCGGACTGCCAGAATGAGATCGCCCATTTGGAATGTTCTGATTTTGACCTTTTTGTTGAAGGCTCCGGAGATGCGTGCTTGGTATAGCTCGATCTGTTGCTGAGCCAGGAGGCACTTTTCATCTAAGGCCTTTAACTCTTGTAGTCGGCGACGGTAGTTATCATCCGTCGTCAATTGATAAGTGAGCACGACACGGAACGAGGGTATTTGAGTCTCCAATGGAAGAACTGCCTCACTTCCGTACACCAGGGATAATGGTGTGTTCCCTGTGGCCGTTCGGACTGTGGTACGGTACGCCCATAGGCATTCACCAAGCTTTTCGTTCCAGTCGTATTTGTTGGACGATATGAACTTTTTGAGAAGTTTGATGATTGTTTTGTTGAATGCTTCTACCAACCCATTCGCTGCTGGATTGTATGGTATCGAAGCAATATTCTGGATGCGATGCTTGTCGCAGAACCGATAGAAGGCATGGCTTGCAAACTGCGGACCATTATCGTGGATGATCCTTCGGGGCAGTCCAAAGCGATAGATGACATGATGCTTGAGAAAGCTGATCACGTTTGAAGTCTTTACTTCTGCAAGTGGGACAGCTTCTGCCCATTTGGCGAAGACGGTCTTACAACGGCCAGGTGGAGTAATCGGACCGATGATATCCATTCCCCATGCTTCGAACGGCCAGGACGCCACTGTCGGATGTAGATTCGGATGGTTGGTGGATGAAGTTCGCATGGACTTGGCAAGCTTTACACTTTCTAGCATAGTCTATTGCATCTGCTACCATCGTGGGCCAGTAGTAGCCCATTCGGCGAAGACGGTCTTACAATTTAGGGCCAGGCTGATGGGCCCCGCAGACACCGTCGTGAGCTTCGCGTACGGCTTTCTTTAGCTTCTACGTTTGACAGACATTGAAGCAATAATCCATCATAGGATCGGCGATATAGCATTTTCGTCTCTGTATCATAGAAGAATCTGAGAGAACGCCTTCGGATAGAGGTGGCCTCTTTTGGGTTCTCGGGCAGGATGTCGTAGACTATGAAGTCAATGAATGGTTGTCTCCAATCTGGGACTTCGTCGATCGTCTGAGCAGAATAACTCACCACGAATTGAACATTGTTCTTGGAACAGATCAGTTCGTGGCCTATCACATCCACGGACTGGCGAGCATAGTTCAGAACCGCTAGGGAAGCAGCAAGGCAAGCTAGGGCATCGGCTTCGATATTTCGGAGTCTGGGAACATGTTCGATGAAGAATCCCTCAAATGACGAAATAATGTTGATCGCTATTTGATGATAAGGGATCATGTCTTCGTGGCGGACTTCGTACGAGCCCCAGATCTGATTGACGATTAACTGAGAATCGTCGTATGCTTCAAGATATTCTACCCCCAGCTCTCTTGCAAGTTGGAGGCCAATGACCAAAGCGTTGTACTCGGCCACATTGTTAGAGCTGGGTTCCGTGAGAGAGTAAGCGCGGTTAATCACCAATCCGGAAGGGGAGACCAGCACCACCCCGACTCCGACGACGATGTTGCCTTTAGTCCGGTCCTTGAGGCACCGTCGAAGAACATTCGCCATATATCATCGTGAGAGGTTGCATGCGAGTCGGCGACCACATCTGGGATTTTTTTCATATATTCTGGACGACTCCGAGCCCGGGTGGGCTGCCAAAAAGTCTGCCAGGGCTTGGCCTTTAACAGCCTTTTGTGGGATGAAGATTATATGATAAGGGGATAGCAATATTGCCCATGTAGCGAGGCGAGAGCTGAGTGCCCCTGGTTTAGTCATGAGGACCCTGAGAGGGTTGACTCGTGAGATCACATGTACGGTTTGTCCAGTGACATAGTGCCGCATCTTTTGAATGGCGAACACCAGGGCGAGGCATTCCTTCTCCACGGCGGTGTATCGGTGCTCTGGCCTAATCATCATTCGACTGAGGTAATATATGGCTTGTTCATGGCCTGTATCGTTGTTTTGTGCCAGCAGAGCACCGAGGGAATGTTCCATTGCTCGTACGTAGAGCAGGAATAGTTTTTCAGCAACCGGGGCCACCAGGACTGGAGGGTTTAAAAAATATTCTTTGATGCTGTCGAAGGTACGCTGACATTCTTCGTCCCATACGAATGAGACGCCTTTCTTCATGAGATGGGTGAATGATCGACATCGTTCGGAGAGGTTAGAAATGAACCTCCTGATGTAAGCCAGCCTCCCTTGAAGGCCTCTGAGTTCGCGGAGATTTCTCGGGGGACCCATCTCCATAACTGCCTTCGTCTTTTCTAGGTCTACATGAATTCCCTGTGCAGTAATAATAAAACCCAAGAATTTTTCGCTGGATACGCCCAAGAAGGATTTTGTGGGATTCATCTTCAGGTTGTGTGCTCGCATTAGGTCGAACATTGTTCTCAGATCATGCAGGTGGTCTCCCTTATAGCGGCTCTTGACGGCGATGTCATCAACATAGCACTCCATAGTCTTACACAAGTGTTCTCTGAAGATGATACTCATGGCTCTTTGATATGTGGCGCCAGCATTCTTTAAATCGAAAGGCATGACTGTGTAGCAGTATGTACCAATCGGTGTTCAGAATGATGTGTGCTTTTCGTCGTCAGGAGACATCTTGATTTGGTTGTACCCCGAGAAGCCATCCATGAATGACATGCTTTTGAAGCCGTATGTGTTGTCAATCATGATGTCTGTGATAAGGAGGGGAAATTCATCTTTGGGGCATGCCTCGTTCAAATTGCAGAAGTCGATGCAGATTCGAATCTTTCCATTCTTCTTGAGGACTGGTACTATGTTGGCGACCCAGTCAGGATGTTGTTCCTCATGAATGAAGCCGCTGGCTATTAGTTTGTTGACTTCAGCTTCGATCGCATCCATGATGCCCGGGCGGAAGCATCGCTGTTGTTGTTTGACCGATTTTGCATCTGGCCGTATGTTGAGCTTGTGAAGGGCAACCTCGGGGTTTAATCCTGGCATATCTTTATAGCTCCAGGCGAACACATCAATATATTCTTTGACAAGTTCCAGCAGCGATTCTCGCTCTTCGTCTGTTAGGCTTTTACTGACGAAGATTGGTTTTGGAGAAGATTCGCTGCCGAGGTCGACCTGTATAACCTCATCTTCAGTAGGAGGTTCTCTCTGTTCGAACCGCTTTTTCTATTGTGCATCCAACTGTTGGGCCCACGGCTCTAGTTCGAGGATTTTCGAAATGTCTTCATCTTCTTCATAAGCATCGACGAATGCCATGTTGACTGACAGGACTTGTCTGAATACGTCTCCGATGCTGGTATCCGAGTCAGAAGTTGGTGACCCGGTTGAATGTGAATGCTAGTCACATTCTTCATCTAAACTTTCAGGGGTCGTTGTGGGTGTAACATACCCTAATCCACATCGAGTCTTGCTATAGTAGTCCCGTGGTTTGTCAGCCGGGACTGGCAACTTTAAAGGTAGTCGTCGACCAGTGCCGTAGTTCAAGCCTGGCGTGGTCTCTAGATCATACTCCTGTTTTTGCATGAGATGTTTGGATTGGGGGCTATACAGATAAAGAGGCAGTCTCCCGGCATCTGATTCAAGGTCGACTTCTTCTATGGTGAAAGTCTGTGGATCGTCCTTCCGGCCGAAGATGATTGGATGGTCCCCGCCATCGATTATGCGGTAAGCGTCTTCCACTGGAGCAAGCTGGATTGCGGTATACACATTTGTCACATGTGTGTGTAGGTGAGTGCCTATACCGTGTTCCATAGCATACATGGTACAAAGCTTATTGAGTTCGAGGTAGTTCAAAGATATCCCTTTATTGATGAAGTAAGGTATCTTTTCTAGCGGGATTACATCATCTGCGGAGGGAACATCAGTATGGGCAGCCACATACTTGGCTAGCTCCGGTTCCTCTTCGGGGTAGCCCCCTGTATAAACGAAGACTGAGATGACGACCTGGGCAGCTTGATCGTCAGAGGTTCAGCTGGTGGAGCTGAGCGTAGGGTCGTTGGCAAACTAGCGACCCCCAGTTTGGTACCTGATGCTGGGCGGAGAGTGGTTGGTTCGCTAGAAGCCCCAGACCTTGCATCGGGGTGACGACTCTTCTTGGGAAGGCGTATCGTCATTGGCTTGTCGGAGGGATTGAGCTTCTCCGTTTGCGGCTGGCCGACTCTCGGCAACCTGATTGTCAATGGCTCCATTGTGGGTCTTGGCACTTGGCCGGACCTTGGCAGCCGGATTATCATTTGCTCTTCTTGTGCCGAGAGGCTGATTGCGTCCTTACGCAGAGTGGCGGTAAGGGGTACGGACTTGCCAGGTTTGCGAGCTTGGAGGTGGATCGTCAGAGGTTTTTCTGATCCTGTGGCTGTCTCGGTATGAGCTTGCACATCTCCTTCACCAAGGTGCCTCTTCGATTTTTCGTACAGGCAGGAGTCTGAGTAGTAGGATTCGACCCCTTTGAAGGGATCGATGTCGGCAAATTTTGTCCTCGCAAAGCCGTGTTTGTCAACATACTTGAAGCATTTGTGCAACGTGGAAGGCACGATCATATAATCGTGTATCCAAGGGCGCCCCAAGAGGATGTTGTAAAAAGTGTCTGCATCTATGACGTAACAGGTGACTTCCGACTAGAGATCGCCAATTTGGCACTTCAGACGAATCTTCCCAATTGGGTAGCTCCTTCCCGAATTGAAACCGCTGATGGCGGTGCTTATTGGCATCAAGCGATGTATAGGAATACGGAGATGATGTAACAGACCCTTTGGAATGATGCTTATGGAAGAACCGGGATCAATGTGCATCCGATCCACCTTTACGTCGTCAATGTATCCAGTGTAATATAACGGGCGATCGTGCAGGTTGGTTTTGATGAGCATGTCCTGCGGAGTGAAGACAATGTTAGGCATCGCTCTCGTGCAAGCGCTGTCTTGGAGATCTGTAGGCGGGTTCTCTCCCGTGAGGTTGACCTGAGCCAGGTACGCGTCGGCATTTTGGAGTGCATCGCTCAAACCCGCGCGAACATCCTTTGAGAGTCTCAGAAGCTCGTATAATGACAACTTGGCCGGTGTGTTGGCCAATTGCGCCAAGATGTCGAAGTTGTAGGGCTTCTCCAGCCCCTGCAGTGCCTCTTTTCGGAGGGATTTGTCAAAGCGAGTCTCCTTCGGCCTAGGCTTGTCGGTCGTCGGAGGCTGAGAAGGTCCCGGAGCGTCAGTTGTAGCGGACTGATGATCTTCAGCCGAGTTATCAGCCACGGGTTGGGATTGTACCCCAGACCGAGTGACAACGGCTGCAGCTTCTTCGATATCTGTCGAGATTGTACGGCAGGACCTGACTTTTCCACTCTTCTTCTTGCAAATGGAAGATGGTGTAGGCTGAGTCACCTCTGATACCAAGTCTGGATGGACCCACATAACCTCCCCTCGTGATGTGGTGAGGGGCACTAGACCAGCAGCCTGATCTCGGGGAGGTGGAAGATTAGCAATCTCCATTGTCGCCAGAGGGATGGGGACCACACCGTCTTGAGTTTCCATTAGAGGAAAGCTGTAAAATTGTACTGACACCATATTGGCTGCCACAGTTACCTCCTCGAAATCAATGGCCAGAGCGTTCGAATCGATAAGATTTTGGATGTACCATTTTAGTTGGTAGCAGTCGTGTGTAGCATGGTGGACATAGCGGTGGTAATGGCAGTACTTTGGGTTCTCCATTTCTGCCGGCCGAGGTTCCCGTCTTGGTGGAGGAAGCTGAATTCTGTCTCCTTGTATGAGCATGTCCAAGATGGGCTTGACGTGGCCGTCTTCGAAGGAGTAGTTCATTTGTGGCCATTGCTTGTCTGCCAGTTTTGGCTCAAGTTTCTGTGCTGTGTCGGCCACCATAGCCTGCTTGCCCTTGTTGTCCCGGTTGTTGGTGGAGCCACCCTCATTATTGGTGTTAGCGTTGGGACGCCTGCCCTTGTCCTCTCCCTCTGAGATGTGCAATCCCAGTTGGCGGGCCTTCTTCAATCGTTCTTCGGCGCTAGTGGCACTGATGATAAATGTCTTCCAGTCCTTGAATTGACTTTCGCCCATCCAGAGGCTGATTGTTGGAAGCAGTCTCTTTTGGCAAATTTCAATTAAGGAGGAATCCGGGTTTCCAGAGGGCAGCTTCATTGCGGTTTGGCAAAACTGCTCAATATAGTTCCTCGTCAGCTCTTTCTCCCCTTGGACGACGTCCATGAGGGTGGACATTATGATATCCTGCCCTACTTCGTAGAATCTCTCCAAGAACATGCGCTTGAAGCCGGCGAAAGAGTGGATGCAGTTGTCTGGCAGGTTGCGATACCAGTCGAAGGCGACTCCTTCCAATTCCCCAATGAATAATCGTGTGAGGATGGCATCGTCATGGGGCAGATGGTCGGTTGTGACCTCGAAGTAAGTGATGTACCAACTTGCATAGGTCTTGCCATCATAAGGGTTGATGTTGAACAGCTTATATCTTGGCAGAAAGGGGACATCCCTCCATACAGCAGGGTACGGTTGCCGTATTCTGAGGTCTTGAGAGGTTTCTCGAGCGTGAAACATGGCTCGGAGCTCCTGGACCTCTCTTCTCGCTTCTCGGGCCTCATCCACAGCTGTGGGGGCCGTTACTTCAGGAGGATTGTTGCCCGGATTTGGTGCCGCTGAATTCGAGTCCGCATTGATCGCGGAACCCGCGCTTATTTGGCCAGACGTCCCTCCTTGCAGAGTTGGAAGGGCTGCTTTGATCTCGTCCACAGACTTGACCAAGGCATGCAGTATGGCCTCCAGAGTGTCGATGCGTTGGCGATCACTGGAACCTTCTTGGCTGCTGTCCGTCATGAACACCGTCTTTACATGAGAAGAGATGTACGGAACGGTGGAGGAAGTGCCCTCCGAATCATACCCCTGTAGCGAGAAGTCATCGGGGTATGTGGGAATGTCTTCCTCTGGTTCGGACTCAGAAGGAACAGTACCCCCAGTTTCCGAGTTCGCCTCGTCTTGGGAGTTGTGGACGTCCTCCGGGACGTCGGGGTTTGCTGCATCTGATGGAAGAGTTGTTTCCCCCGGCTCGTCTTCTTAGATCATCGGATTATCATGGAGGTTCGGAGGAGTGCTACCCCCAGTCCCAGTAACCCCCAGTGGTGTGGACGACAAATCTCCCACTGTAGTAGATTTTGTCTTTGAACGGGTACCTTGGAAAACTCCTGTGGTGGGCACCCGTTTAGACGGTAGTCTCTTAGTTATGGTTGTTGAAATCTTCCGGCTGGGAACATTGGTCTTCTTTCCTCTCCCATCGACGGGGATTTTTTGAGTAGAGTTGCAGGAGACGACGGGAGGTGCCTCATCCTCTGAACATGGTTGTTGCAGTCTTCGGAAGACGGACTGCCGGTCTTCTCGTATCGTTGCATTGTTGTAACAGCAGTTGACGATGATTTGGGTGCAGTGACGTTCGTGAGAGGACTCTTTGCACCCCGAGGCACCTTATCTTTTCTTGCATTTGTGGAGGATGGCCTCACGCAAGTCAGATGGGTCTGGATCGACCATGTTTACTCTCTGGATTTTGGGAGACTTTTGGGAACCTCTCTGTCCGTTTGCCACCGGGGGCTGGACTCAAGTGGTTCTGTACAACTTCCCATCAAAGGCCCGCATAACAGTATGTGGGACGCTTGAATGGTCAGAGGTCGGATCAGCGGACCGAGCTTGCCAAGCTCGTGCTGCCGTAGACTTCTTCACTCTAGTGCGTGAGAGCACATAGTAGGAAGAGTCTAAGTGGTGCTGGAGAGAATCAGACATGTCTTCTTGGGAGCACAAGAGATCAGAACCGTAGGAGAGTCGGTCGAAGACAGAGCCGCGTGGAGTAGGCGTCATGCGGCTGGAATCAATAATCTTCATGCGGCTGGCCATCGTGGCCGCATAGGTCTTCTCCATGCGGCTGGAAATCCTGGCCGCATGAGTGTTCTCCATGCGGCTGGAAATCCTGGCCGCATGAGTATTATGCCCTTGGTTAGCAGTCTCAGTCGTATGGTCATTATTCATGCGGCTGGCAATCTTGGCCGCATGAGTCTTCGTCTTGTGGCTAGTGCCCTTGTTTGGTTTCTTCCTGGAGCACATAGAATCATTCTTTGCCCCTGCAAGTCCAGCATCGTAGTGCTTTCTTCTGCCGGACTTGGGGACAGCAGAGTCTTCTATGGCTCGAAATAGGGCTGCGCGAGAGTCGCCTTCGCCGTTTTGGGCAGCAGAGAGTACTCCGTCCAGAGCTTGGGGAGGAGCAAATGATTTTGGCCTCCACTCGCTGCGAGCTTTCTTTGTGCGGGTTCGCTTCTGGACCGGGCCAGCGCTTCCCTCATAGAGTATTTCTTCAAATGCCTGTTGGTCGAAGCGGACGACCATCTTCTGTTGCGTGGAGCCAAGTTTGGCTGTATCCGATTGCGTCACCAACTCCTCAGCCATGGAGAAGTTTGTCCCCAGCAGAGTCGCCATCGTGTTTGCCATGAAATATAAAAGAACAGAACAATTATTGGAGAACTGGACTTTTACTTCATAATACAAACTCGCTTGTACAAATAAAGCCTAGGGACGAAAACCTAGGTACAATAATCTAAGTACAATTGTTTATTTTAGATTCTGGGGGTGATGATAGAGGCTCGGGAAAGAGACGGCCGCTCTGCCTTACTCCTTGGACGATCGGGTGCAGCTTTTTGGCTATGTGGAAGAACTACTTGGCGTTGGTGAAGAAATGCTCTCCTTTTGATCTATGTATATTCTCTCTAGCTCTCTGGCTCTCTGTATCTCTTTTTTTTTATCCGAGAGTCTCCTCCTTTGCAAGGGAATGGCACCTTGCTATTTATAAGAGTGGGGGGGCATCATTAGGGTTTGCAATGATTGCCCATTCTTAAAAGTCGGCGGCTAAGGATCACTGGATCTGGGCCGTTCATCTTGAATATAAGAGATTTGAGGAATAAATGTGATTGCATCAAATCTCTTGTGGGTAATTAATGATGATTGACATAAATCCTCCTGATTTATCATGCCAACCTCGGATTTCCCGACACGTGTCATTAATTTGCTTGATTGCAAATGATCTGATTTGATCCCAATATTTTATTAGGATTTGTTGAGGGATTTCGATCGATTTGATGCCACGTGTCCCGCTATCATGCCACGTGTCTGAACCGCGAGCCACTGCAGAAATCTGAGACACAGGAAGGTTGCTCCTCATTGAGCCGCATGAGACTGGCCACGTGTCAAGGCTGTTTGAGAGTGGCCCCCTGAACATTTGAACCGCATGGTATTGATCTGAGCCGCATGAGTGTATGATGGGTGCCTTCCTTGTGAGCCGCATGGAGACAGTCCTTGTGAGCCGCATGGGGTAGCTTCTGCTTGAGCCGCATGGGATAGTCTTCGTGAGCCGCATGGGGCAGCCTCCGCTTGAGCCGTATGGGGATAGTCTTCGTGAGCCGCATGGGGCAGCCTCCGCTTGAGCCGCATGGGATAGCTTTGGTCAGAGCCGCATGGGGTAGCTTCGGCCTGAGCCGCATGGGGTGGTCTCTGCTCGAGCCGCGTGCGACTGTCCACGTGTCAAGGCCGCATGACAGTTTCTGGATCTCGGGGGATCGTGTCAGAGATTTTCTTCGTTTCCCTAGGAGTCCGTCATTATGAGGGAGTCATAATGGTATCTTTGTGTCAGAACTGTCACCTTGTCAGAGCTGTCAGCCGTCAAGACATTTAATGCAGTAAAGGACTAACGGGAGAGCTGTTTGTAGGCCACGTGGCTCCTCTCTGAGCCGCATGGAACTTATTTGAGCCGTATGGACGCTTGAGCCGCAAGGATCCTTGAGCCACATGAACTCTCTGAGCCGTATGGGGTTCCCTGGCCGCATGGAACTTTCTTTATTCTTTTCCATGCTTCTACAAGGGGCAAGGGCAAGGGTACACGGGGTGAGCTTGCACCAATATGCATAGGATAAGTAAGGTGCACTGGGGCCAAGGGCTGCCAGGCGAAGCAGGGAGACATGCGCCCATAGGGGAAGCAGGGAGGCATGTGGCCAAGGATGCATACGGCCAAGGCGTGCAATTCACAGGAATCATGCGGTCTGCAAGACCCAAGCAGTTCGCAGAACCAAAACGGCTAAGAGATCATGAGGTTTGCGGGACTCATGCGGTGTAGGACCAAGGCGGTCCGCAGGACCAAAGGGGCCAGGAACTCATGCGGTCCGCATGACGCATGTTGTCTGCAGGACGCATGCGGTCCGCAAGACGCATGCGGCCAGACTGCTCATCTTCTCCAAAAATCCGAGAAAGATGGCCAAGGAACTCATGAACTTCAAACTTGCATAACTCGATCAAAACAAAACAAAATCTAACTTTTCAAAGGTCAAATTTGGGTAAAATGAAATTCTCTACCACATGGAACAATTAGATTTTGAAAACAAGCAAGTTTGATATATCAAAACCAAGGAAAACCGAAAATGACATAAACTTAGATCTATAAAATTTGAACCACCAAAATAAAAAATGCCAAGAACTAAAGGGCCTTAGAATCATGTGAGGAAGATAATAGACAAATAAAAATAGCATTGTCCAACATTTGGAAAGATGTACTTGCCTTGGGTTGGAGGAAGAAGATGAAGAGGAAGAAGAGAAATGAAATAATGGAGGAGTGAGAAAGAGATGGGGGTTTATAAAAGGGAAGGGGGAAGATGGTTCAACATGTTGAACCCATCAAAATAAACCAAGCCAATCCATCCCAAGCAAGCCAAGTTGAACCAAGCCAAATTGAACCACTCAAGATCAAAACAAGTCTAGATCGAGCAAATAAATAATAAGACAATAAAATATGGGTCGAAGTCCGTATACGTATACTGGAAATACATATAACGAAAAACGGAAGTGACAAAATTAAATCGAGTCAAGATTTAAATCAAAACAAAAGACAAGTCAAAATACGGGCTACCTGACATTTGTCGAAAGTCCGTACAATGAGAATAACAACCGCCGATACACACCAGTACATCGGCGGTATGCCAATAAACGAGAAATCTATAATTTTGGAAAAATTTCAAGGTATCAAAAATCAAGAAAGTACAGCACAAAATACGTATCCGTACATAAATACTGATACCATGAGACAAGACTCACAACTCTTTCATCCTTAGAAAATTCTGTCCTCGAAATTTCCTAAAGCTAGTTAAGCAAGATAACCGAAACAAAAGCTCAAGAAAACACAATCATCTCAGTAAAAAGAAGCATGACATATGAGTAAATGAAGGCAATATTAATATAAATAAATGCATAAGCAGTAACACAGCCACAATCAAGAAGGACTGGAGGCATATGAATAAATATCTCTTCTGAGACAGTTGAGTAGGGACCAACGTCCTCACTGGCCTACGTTGACTCCAAAATGGATAAAGGTCAAGTCTCAAAGTAAGTCGGTACCAATGACTTAGTCTAAGACATGACACTACCCAGGACGTATCGTCGTAGTCGAGATATGTAATAATTATCACATATCTTGAGGTACGAAGACAGAAGAGTGGAACGAGAAACCTGCCTTCACTCCCGAATAAGTCAAGCCGATCATTGTACTCCATGTCACGACCCGCACCCACTGTGAGGGTACGAGTACGTAACAACGCCCAGCCTACGCTGCAGTGTCGGCGGTAGAACGCTGTTCTAAGTCTCTAACTAACCATCAACTCATGCAGTATATAATGTACTCATCAAGATCAACTCCGAACGGAGGACAAGTATAAGATATGGTGTAACTCAATCACAGCCTAAGCACGATAAGATAACACAGAAATATATCACTAAGAAATTGAAGACAACAAAACTACTAATATAATAACAACAAACTCAAAATCTCAATACATCTCAAGTCTCAAATCTCTATATACAACTCCAGATCTAAACAGAAAAACTTAAAACAAGACAAACTAACTAAACTCCCGATCACTCCTGAGTGTCGGGGCCATAGGTAGCTAAGCCATCTCCTCAGTAAAATGTAGGGCATGTGTCCTCAGGGCAATCATCTGTAAAATTTTCAACAGGTCCAGTCAGGACAGGAACGAGCACATCTCATCTAGTAAACCCAAGTAAATGACAGAGAACTATAAAGCAGTTATAGATAGTTGTATTGATGAATATGGCAGTTTATACGAGTAATGATGTAGAGAGCAGTTATGGTATAAGAAAAGTAAGGTAACTAAACAAGAAGAGAAACATAGCAAAGAAGACTGTAAAATAAAATCTAGCTGAACTAGAGTAACATAATGAGTTCAGATGGTACAATATAAGTCGAGTGTAATCCCAATATGAATCTAATATAAGATGAGTCGAATGTAATTCTAATCATTATTCTAGTAAGGTGAATCAAATAAGGTGATACGAATAAGGTGATACGAATAGTGATTCACATGATATTCTAATAATGATTCGAATAAATTCTTCAAGCGTGTTTTAAAATACTTAGTTAGACATGTAAACGGCTGAGGGTAAATCCGGCACATCACACACCTGGCCGGGTGTAGAATGGCTATCGTTCGAATATATTCACAGGGGGTGGTTCGAATAGTGGGAATGTTCACATGTCTAATCAAGTATTTCCCCGCCCATCTAATACAAATGAATCCAAAGTCCGATACATCAATCGAATAAAAGTCCAACCAACATATGAAGATACGAATAGGGTGATTCGAATAGTGATTCGTATGGTGATTCGAATAATAGAGGTAAGACGAGTAAGTATGTGTGTCGTATACATGGATTCAGAAATAAAAATACGTGTTTGTAGCAGAGAATCACATACAGCTAACTAGAACTGAAGTACAATAATTGACAAATAAATGAGAGAACTATCAGAGAATGTACTCGCCTGATACTCTGAAAAGAGTAGTGTAATGTCAGATGTCTGCACCAGAGTCACAATGTCCTAAATAGAGCAGTACAGGTTATAATATGTTTAAAATAAGATAAATGAAGTCTACGATGCAATCTACATGATTCTAAGTCAATTCTAGGTCAAAGTCAACTCTAAGTCAAACTTGGTCAACTGTCTAGGCCAAACTAGGTCCCAGTCAAACTTGGTCAACTCTGGGTCAACCCAAGTCAACATTTAGGGTTTGGGCTTCTATCTAGTCAACATAGTCAAGGGTCAACTATCTAGTCAACTCTATATTAAAACTAAACTCCTAAATTTTATCCCATACCATATCCTACCCTAAGATATATCACATCATATATTGTTTATAACCCCAACCTCATCCCATATACCTCACACATATACCCAATGACATGTACATAGTTCCACATATATATACCATGTGTATGGTTACAATGAACCAAGAAGCAAATGAGCTAAGGCAAGCTCTCAACTACAAATACCAAAACACTCTTTACACATACCATCTATATACATACATGTGTACATAGGTACATAGTGAGGCTAAGGCACATACATGCATATCTACATTTATTTATATATATATTATACATGTTGCATACATATATAAGGGAAAGGGGGCTGTGTGTGTATGACTAAAACTAACATGTGTGTAGAGAGTATCATGGGTACATAAAAATAGTAGAAGGTTTGGTTGACAGTGTGTGTACAAGTGCCATGACAATTTGTGTGTGTGTGGATGTTAATAGTTAGGAAAATTCTCAGGTTATTTACATTGGTATCTTGTTCTCAGGATTCCTATACAACTCAGGATTCATGTGTAGGTTATCAGGAAAATTCGTAGGGGAAATCAAGTTCCAGTGACAGTGCATTTGAAAACAGTGTGACAGGGGAAAAGGTAAAACAGGTTCAGTTTTTATTAATCAATGACAATTTATACTTAATCATATCTCAGGAAAACTAAATCTCAGTTTAACTCAAACTGGGAAAAGAAGTAAAACAGTGTAGATAGGAAATCAGGAAACAAACAGGAGGGTATCAGATATCAGGAACCTGCAACTTCGAATCCCTCATTTGTGAAACCAATACAATTCATGAAAACAATTTTCGATAACCAACTGAACATAACTAATGAAACATGAAAATGGATTCCTTTTGAAACCAAACACTGAATTTGAACCCAAACTTGAAATCCCAATTTGTTTGCCAATACAATCAAACTCCACATTGAACAATCTAATATGTATAAACTTTCTTTACATTGAATCCTAGAAATCAGTAAACATATGACACACACATGACACTCTCAGGTTTTGATTATAGGGAAATCTCAGTTTTCAACCCATACCTGGTTTCTACTATGACCATTCTCAGGTTTTCTGAAGTTCTCAGGATTCTCAGGATTGTGTGACAATTGTGTGTACAAAGGACAGCTATGTGCATCTCAGGTTCTCAGGAACCTGAGAGCAATTGACATGTCATATCTAACAGTTAAACTCAGTTAACTGTTTCCAGTTTAAAGCACTACAAAATCTCAGGAAACTTAATGGTAATCAATGTTAAGGAAAACCAACATATCAAGAATCAAAACTCAGTTAAATATAGGGAAGCCACATTCAAATTTGCACCCAACAGTAGTCTCAGGTTCATGGTTTAGTACTTATCAAGGTTAACATCCCAAAAGACCCAAATCGATTTTGTACACATCTAATTTAAGCTCAGTTTTAAACCCCATAACAATCCCAGTATTAACATGTAAATCTCAGTTAAAATTTACATTTAAAACTTAACCATTTCATTTCATCATCATTACAAAAAAAAACTCTGAAAAACTAGGACTGAACACAGGTATCAGACAGTTAAACATTTTCAAACCAAAACCATTTGAAAACCCAATTAATTCATTCAAAATTAAGGGGAAATACAAACCAACATGGGGGGGTCAAGTCGTGTCCTACAGTGTCACCAAGACGTGTCCACAGTGTCGAAACATTGTAACAAAGTGTCACAGGAGACAGTGCAGTGCACTGTCTCGTACACGTGTGTCAAGCCACAAAGGACACGACACACATCCACAAGTGTCGTGCACGTGTCCATAGCTAGGGTAGGTCTAGGTGTACGTGTTCACTAGCCTGAAACCTGTCCTTGTGTCTTCGTGTCTGAGAACGAGGTGCGTGTCAGGACTGGTTTTACACGTGTGTGCACAACAGGCAGCGACCAGTGCAAGAGAGATTTCTCACTGATTACTCGACGAAGTTGCCACAAAATTGGTGAACGTGCTGTCAGTCATAGCCCGCAGGTGTCCACCAATTTTGGGGTCCAACCGAGTTGTGTCGTGTCAGATATAAACGTGTGGCAGCAGGACACCGCACGGGGCCTGTGCGCAGTGTCGTGCACGAGGTGCGCGTCCGATTTGGACACGAAAAAACTACAGAATCGTGCTCAGTCATACAAATATTAAATCTACACATGAAGAGCTACTCAAATATATAATTTGTTTCGAAAAATATCAATATTCAATCCATATAGGCATTTAATCAAACACCTACAAAACAATATGACACGTGTCCGATACGGACACCAAACGGACACGAATTCCACCCAAATTTCGGGAACACCTAGGGGACTCCTAGATCTAGCCCTACATGCAAAGAAAACTGAAATTTGAATCAATTTAAGGGGTTTTACCTATTGTTTGCCATTGATTGTAAAAGAACAGAACAATTATCGGAGGACTGAACTTAGACTCACAATAAACTCGCTCGTACAAAGAAAGCCTAGGGACGAAAACCTAGGTACAGCAGACTAAGTACGATTGTTTATTTTTGATTCTGGGGGGTGACGATAGAGGCTCGGGAAAGCGACGGTCGCTCTGCCTTACTCCTTGGACGATCAGTATGCAGCCTTGGCTCGGGGAAGATCTGCTTGGCGTTGACGAAGAAACGCTCTTCTCGCTCTCCTCGGATTGCTCTTCTGGCTTCTCTCTCTCTCTGTGATTATCAAGAAGGAAGGGGGAGCTCTCTCTGTGTAGATCTCTCTCTTCTTATTTCTTTTGGTGCCGACCTCTCTCTCTCTTCTTCTCCTCTTTTTTTTTCACAAGGGAATGATGCTGGCTATTTATAAGAGTAGGGGGTGATCATTAGGGTTTGTTAATGATTATCTGTTTGGAATGTCGGCGCTCCTTCATTCTATCTGAACCCTTGATCCTGATTATAGTGAATCTCGGCCATTAGTGCGGATAGCATCGTATCTCATGAGCAATTAATGCTAGCTGCTTTAAATCCTTGTGATTGATTATGCTAATGTCTGATTGCTCGCCACGTGTCCCATTAGCTTGATGATAAATGATATGCCCTGATCTCAGTAATTATGACGATGATGTCAAATATATTTGTTGAGATTCGGTTAAATCTCTTATTGATCCCATGCCACGTGTCTTAATTGTGAGTCCTGTCAGAGCCGTATAGGATTGACTATCCTCGAACCGCAAAGAGATACTCTTCCTGAGCCGCATGAGACAATGCCTCATCGAGCCGCAGGGGACGAACCTTCCGTGAGCCGCATATGCATAGTCTTTGCGAGCCGCATGAGCTAGCATTGTATTGAGTCGCAGGGATTGAGCTCTCGGTGGGCCGCATATGGCTGATTTCTGCTAACCATATGGAGTGACTTCTTCGTGAGCCGCATGGAGCTGTTTTCTATTTAAGCCGCATGAGAGTTGCCACGTGGCAACCTAGGATTTCTGACGGTTCGGGTCAGAGATCTTCTTCCTTTCCCGAAAAGTCTGTCATTATGGCAGAGCCATTATGACACTTTATGTCAGAGCAGTCACAGTCGCCAAGTCGTGTCAGAGCATTAAATGAGGCCACCCCCAAACGACCAGCTGTAGGAAAGGATCCATCGAGCCGCATATGCCTTGCTGAACCGCATACGCTCCCGAGCCGCATGCGATTGAGAGTATTCTTTGAACCGCATAGGGCCGCTCCTGTGTGAGCCGCATAAGCTTCTTACTCCGAGCCGCATGGATCATTATTCTAATATTTTCCATGCTTCTACACCTATGTGTGCAAAAAGCTTGGAAAAGCCTCAAATGGGGGATTCTTCCTCTTCGTGCCAAATGCTCCAAATTGTCCCAAAGCTGGGATTAAATTCCACATTCAGAAAATAGGAGGAAATTAGGTTCTAATGCTAGAAACTAGGATTAAAAAGAAATTAAAATGAATTTATGGAGATTTTTGGAAGAGGGACAATACCTTTCTTTCTCCAATGTTGAAATGAATGAAAGAAGGAGGCAAGCCCTAGAGAATAAGTGTTTATATAGGGTGGGGATCCCTATGGCTGGTCATTTAGGGTTTTGTTAGGGTTAGGGCTTCTAGTTATGGGCCATGGGCCAAGTCATGATCAAAATAAATCATTTAGCCATAAGTCATTTCATGAAACCATGAACCATGACTTAAATGCACTAAACCAAATCCCCTCATTCTAAAATTAGTTTCTAATGACTAAATGTAGGTTAACCTAAGTTAGACTAGGGTCACCATGGCTAGGGTTAGCTTCTAGGCTAGCTCACTAGGTCTCAACAAGTCAAGTCAACCAAAAATTCACCAATTCAACAAATCACCAAATAAATCAAATAAGTCAAAATGACCAAAATATCCCTAGGCTAAAAATGATAATAAATCATCCTAATGATGTGGTTAGGCTCTAGGTCATGCAGTCTCTCAGGTTTCACTAGCAGCACATCAAAATCACAAGTCATGACTTAAAATAGTTTTAAATAGTTTAAAAATTATTAAAAATTATCAAAAATCATAATGTGAAATAAATATCAATAAATAATAATTATAATTACAAAATTTCAAAAAAACCCTCATCTGGAAAACTGGGTGTTACAATCCTACCCACCTTATAAAAAATTTCGTCCTCGAAATTAAGATGATCGCACCCTTCCTAGGTCAAACCCCCAATCAATCAAGGTCGAAGCAATACAATCCTACTGGTCATGATTCTACAGTCTCGAGCAGGGTAGCTATACTATCTAGCAATCACAAGAAATATCCTGGCAGGTACTAAGGGAAATCACACATGAAAGTGGGGAAGAAGAACAGGAAGACGAACCTTCTAACCCATCACTTGCAGCGTCGGTCTCCTCGACTGCCATCGCAAAAGCTCCACCCCTCTGGGAATGGTACTGCGCTACAGGTGGCCTAGCTCCCTCTCTCTGACCCGGTGTTCCATCATATACGGGTGCAGTAGGGCAATCCCTGACCTGATGAGCAGCGGATCCACAGAACAGACAAACCTTCCGCCTCCTATAACAAGTCTCCCAAACGTGCCCTGTCCTCTTGCAGTAAGCACAAGGCTGCTCCTTGCGGTCCTGCCCTCTAGGCTGATGCTGTGCCTGCTGTACTCTTACCGGTGCCTGCATCTGCTGAATCTGTACATGAGGCCTCTTGGCCTGGCCTCCGCTGCTGCTGCCCCCAACTGGGTCTCGCCCCCTCTTGAGCCTAAGCTCAAGATCATCCTCAGCCAATAAGGCTCCCGTCAAAATCTTCTCAAAAGTGGCATCCCTGTTGCCCTTGGTCAAGGACTTGACTTCCTTGACCAGACCCTTTCGGAACCTCTGGGCCTTCGTCGTCTCGCTCAAAACCTCTACAAATCTGCCGAGGCGGCTAAACTCCCCAGCGTACTCCTCCACTGACAGGCTCCCCTGAACCAAGCTCTCGAACTGCGACTCCAAGGCTCGAAGCGCTGAATCTGGAAAGAACTTCTTCTTGAAGAAGCCCTTGAACTCCTCCCAAGTCTGTCCAGCTACCCCCACCCTAGGGTCAGACTGATACCAGGTGCGAGCAAGATCTCGCATCCGGCTAGCTGCGGCCTCGATCTGAAGATCTGCTGGTATCCTGGCCAGGCGAAAGATCTCCTCTATATGCTCGATCCACTCATCGGCATATAGGATCCCCTCTGTCCCCAGAAAGTCTCTGGGGCTCATCTTCTGAAACTGTTCGATCCTCGGTGTCCTCGGCTGCTGGATCACTGGTCGAGCTGCGACCGTCGCAAGGGCCAACTCCATGCCTCGGTCCTGTCGGGCCTGCTGCCGGTCCATAAACTGCTGGAAGTAGACGAACATCTGTGCCGCATCCACATGTCCTGTAGGCGGTGGCTGTTGGAACTGCATCTCTGGAATGACTGGGTCCTGCCCCCGAGCTGGTGAAGGCATACCCCTTGCTGCTGCTACTGAAGTCTCAATATGTGCAGAGGTGGCAGGAACTGCAGCCCCCTGACCCTGCTGATCTGGCTGAGAGGTGGCAGTCCCCTCTACAACAACTGCTGCACCAGAGCGATGTGATCGTGTCTCCACCATCCTGAAGACAGATCGAACAAGGAAGTCAATACTGAGCAGGAATCGATATATCAAGGGAGGACAGTTAATTCAAAGAAGGCAAATCAGTACGATATGTAGATGGCATGATTCAAAGCAGAATTTTCCTAACTGTGATTGAGTGCCTCTCCGGTAAAGCCTATCTCTCAGTCCTAACGCAGGCTCGCAGTAGTACAACTAAGTCGCCGTACTACTACGATATCGTACTAATGCGACTCTCGACCTGCATGGGCCACCACTAAAAATATGTCACGACCCGCACCCATTGTGAGGGTACGAGTACGTAACAATGCCCAGCCTACGCCGCAGTGTCGGCGGTAGAACGCTGTTCTAAGTCTCTAACTAACCATCAACTCATGCAATATATAATGTACTCATCAAGATCAACTCCGAACGGAGGACAAGTATAAGATATGGTGTAACTCAATCACAGCCTAAGCACGATAAGATAACACAGAAATATATCACTAAGAAATTGAATACAACAAAACTACTAATATAATAACAACAAACTCAAAATCTCAATACATCTCAAGTCTCAAATCTCTATATACAACTCCAGATCTAAACAGGAAAACTTAAAACAAGACAGACTAACTAAACTCCCGATCACTCCTGAGTGTTGGGGCCATAGGTAGCTAAGCCATCTCCTCAGTAAAATGTAGGGCATGTGTCCTCAGGGCAATCATCTGTAAAATTTTCAACAGGTCCAGTCAGGATAGGAACGAGCACATCTCATCTAGTAAACCCAAGTAAATGATAGAGAACTATAAAGCAGTTATAGACAGTTGTATTGATGAATATGGCAGTTTGTACGAGTAATGATGTAGAGAGCAGTTAAGGTACAAGAAAAGTAAGGTAACTAAACAAGAAGAGAAACATAGCAAAGAAGACTGTAAAATAAAATCTAGCTGAACTAGAGTAACATAATGAGTTCAGATGGTACAATATAAGTCGAGTGTAATCCCAATGTGAATCTAATATAAGATGAGTCGAATGTAATTCTAATCATTATTCTAGTAAGGTGAATCGAATAAGGTGATACGAATAAGGTGATACGAATAGTGATTCACATGATGTTCTAATAATGATTCGAATAAATTCTCCAAGTGTGTTTTAAAATACTTAGTTAGACATGTAAACGGCTGAGGGTAAATCCGGCACATCACACACCTGGCCGGGTGTAGAATGGCTATCGTTCGAATATATTCACAGGGGTTGGTTCGAATAGTGGGAATGTTCACATGTCTAATCAAGTATTTCTCTGCCCAACTAATACAAATGAATCCAAAGTCTGACACATCAATCGAATAAAAGTCCAACCAACATATGAAGATACGAATAGGGTGATTCGAATAGTGATTCGTATGGTGATTCGAATAATAGAGGTAAGACGAGTAAGTATGTGTGTCGTATACATGGATTCAGAAATAAAAATACGTATTTGTAGCAGAGAATCACATACAGCTAACTAGAACTGAAGTACAGTAATTGACAAATAAATGAGAGAACTATCAGAGAATGTACTCGCCTGATACTCTGAAAAGAGTAGTGTAATGTCAGATGTCTGTACCAGAGTCACAATGTCCTAAATAGAGCAGTACAGGTTATAATATGTTTAAAATAAGATAAATGAAGTCTACGATGCAATCTATATAATTCTAAGTCAATTCTAGGTCAAAGTCAACTCTAAGTCAAACTTGGTCAACTGTCTAGGTCAAACTAGGTCCCAGTCAAACTTGGTCAACTCTGGGTCAACCCAAGTCAACATTTAGGGTTTGGGCTTCTATCTAGTCAACATAGTCAAGGGTTAACTATCTAGTCAACTCTATATTAAAACTAAACTCCTAAATTCTATCCCATACCATATCCTACCCTAAGATATATCACATCATATATTGTTTATAACCCCAACCTCATCCCATATACCTCACACATATACCCAATGACATGTACATAGTTCCACATATATATACCATGTGTATGGTTACAATGAACCAAGAAGCAAATGAGCTAAGGCAAGCTCTCAACTACAAATACCAAAACACTCTTTACACATACCATCTATATACATACATGTGTACATAGGTACATAGTGAGGCTAAGGCATATACATGCATATCTACATTTATTTATATATATATTATACATGTTGCATACATATAGAAGGGAAAGGGGGCTGTGTGTGTATGACTAAAACTAACATGTATGTAGAGAGTATCATGGGTACATAAAAACAGTAGAAGGTTTGGTTGACAGTGTGTGTACAAGTGCCATGACAATTTGTGTGTGTGTGAATGTTAATAGTTAGAAAAATTCTCAGGTTATTTATATTGGTATCTTGTTCTCAGGATTCCTATACAACTCAGGATTCATGTGTGGGTTATCAGGAAAATTCTTAGGGGAAATCAAGTTCCAGTGACAGTGCATTTGAAAACAGTGTGACAGGGGAAAAGGTAAAACAGGTTCAGTTTTCATTAATCAATGACAATTTACACTTAATCATATCTCAGGAAAACTAAATCTCAGTTTAACTCAAACTGGGAAAAGAAGTAAAACAGTGTAGATAGGAAATCAGGAAACAAACAGGAGGGTATCAGATATCAGGAACCTGCAACTTTGAATCCCTCATTTGTGAAACCAATTCAATTCATGAAAATAATTTTCGATAACCAACTGAACATAACTAATGAAACATGAAAATGGATTCCTTTTGAAACCAAACACTGAATTTGAACCCAAACTTGAAATCCCAATTTGTTTGCCAATACAATCAAACTCCACATTGAACAATCTAATATGTATAAACTTTCTTTACATTGAATCCTAGAAATCAGTAAACATATGACACACACATGACACTCTCAGGTTTTGATTATAGGGAAATCTCAGTTTTCAACCCATACCAGGTTTCTACTATAACCATTCTCAGGTTTTCTGAAGTTCTCAGGATTCTCAGGATTGTGTGACAATTGTGTGTACAAAGGACAGCCATGTGCATCTCAGGTTCTCAGGAACCTGAGAACAATTGACATGTCATATCTAACAGTTAAACTCAGTTAACTGTTTCCAGTTTAAAGCACTACAAAATCTCAGGAAACTTAATGGTAATCAATGTTAAGGTAAACCAACATATCAAGAATCAAAACTCAGTTAAATATAGGGAAGCCACATTCAAATTTGCACCCAACAGTAGTCTCAGGTTCATGGTTTAGTACTTATCAAGGTTAACATCCCAAAAGACCCAAATCGATTTTGTACACATCTAATTTAAGCTCAGTTTTAAACCCCATAACAATCCCAGTATTAACATGTAAATCTCAGTTAAAATTTACATTTAAAACTTAACCATTTCATTTCATCATCATTACAAAAAAAAAACTCTGAAAAACTAGGACTGAACACAGGTATCTGACAGTTAAACATTTTCAAACCAAAACCATTTGAAAACCCAATTAATTCATTCAAAATCAAGGGGAAATACAAACCAACATGGGGGGGTCTAGTCGTGTCCTACAGTGTCACCAAGACGTGTCCACAGTGTCAAAACACTATAACAAAGTGTCACAGGAGACAGTGCAGTGCACTGTCTCGTGCACGTGTGTCAAGCCACAAAGGACACGACACACATCCACAAGTGTCGTGCACGTGTCCATAGCTAGGGTAGGTCTAGGTGTACATGTTCACTAGCCTGAAACCTGTCCTTGTGTCTTCGTGTCTGAGAACGAGGTGCGTGTCAGGACTGGTTTTACACGTGTGTGCACAACAGGCAGCGACCAGTGTAAGAGAGATTTTTCACTGATTACTCGTCGAAGTCGCCTCAAAATTGGTGAGCGTGCTGTCAGTCATAGCCCGTAGGTGTCCACCAATTTTGGGGTCCAACCGAGTCGTGTCGTGTCAGATATAAATGTGTGGCAGCAGGACACCGCACGGGGCCTGTGCGCAGTGTCGTGCACGAGGTGCGCGTCCGATTTAGATACGAAAAAACTACAGAATCGTGCTCATTCATACAAATATTAAATCTACACATGAAGAGCTACTCAAATATATAATTTGTTTCGAAAAATATCAATATTCAATCCATAGAGGCATTTAATCAAACACCTACAAAACAATATGACACGTGTCCGATACGGATACCAAACGGACACGAATTCCACCCAAATTTTGGGAACACCTAGGGGACTCCTAGATCTAGCCCTACAAGCAAAGAAAACTGAAATTTGAATCAATTTAAGGGGTTTTACCTATGTGTGCAAAAAGCTTGGAAAAGCCTCAAATGGAGGATTCTTCCTCTTGGTGCCAAATGCTCCAAATTGTCCCAAAGCTGGGATTAAATTCCACATTCAAAAAAAGGAGGAAATTAGGTTCTAATGCAAGAAACTAGGATTAAAAAAGAATTAAAATGAATTTATGGGGATTTTTGGAAGAGGGACAATACCTTTCTTTCTCCAATGTTGAAATGAATGAAAGAAGGAGGCAAGCCCTAGAGAATAAGTGTTTATATAGGGTGGGGATCCCTATGGCTAGTCATTTAGGGTTTTGTTAGGGTTAGGGCTTCTAGTTATGGGCCATGGGCCAAGTCATGATCAAAATAAATCATTTAGCCATAAGTCATTTCATGAAACCATGAACCATGACTTAAATGCACTAAACCAAATCCCCTCATTCTAAAATTAGTTTCTAATGACTAAATGTAGGTTAACCTAAGTTAGACTAGGGTCACCATGGCTAGGGTTAGCTTCTAGGCTAGCTCACTAGGTCTCAACTAGTCAAGTCAACCAAAAATTCACCAATTCAACAAATCACCAAATAAATCAAATAAGTCAAAATGACCAAAATATCCCTAGGCTAAAAATGATAATAAATCATCCTAATGATGTGGTTAGGCTCTAGGTCATGCAGTCTCTCAGATTTCACTAGCAGCACATCAAAATCACAAGTCATGACTTAAAACAGTTTTAAATAGTTTAAAAATTATTAAAAATTACCAAAAATCATAATGTGAAATAAATATCAATAAATAATAATTATAATTACAAAATTTCAAAAATACCCTCATCTGGAAAACTGGGTGTTACACTCCACCTATAGATAGAATACAAGGTTGCTTGCAAGAACCCAAGATATACTGCCACTACCTGGCCTACTACTGAAACACAAATCCAAGGCCATAACTGAAAGAAAACCATGAAGATGGTACCTAAGATTCCAAAGGTATTACCCTCATGCAAATACTAGAGATGCTCCTGGTACTATGCATTTATCTGTGCTCTGAGTTGCCTAATCCTCGAAGCCCACGATGGTGATGGGTACTGTGCCAATGGTTGAACATCTAGTATTGGCCCTAGCTGTTCATCCACTACGGAAGGTGATGATGGAAGTGATTGAAAGGATGGCAGTGGTATATCTGGTGTAGATGGTCTTCCTCGAGATATCGGATATGGAAAGTGCTAATTGAATGGTCCTCTACTCCACAGCGGAAGCATCACCTATTGGCCGTCCAACAAACTAATCTAGAATACCCTAACTTCCTACAGTAGGTACATCCTTCTTGTTTTGCCTGATACTGCTGCTGGTTCCTCTGTCTACGAGCTTGGGTTTGTTTATACTGCCGCTGGAATGTATTGGACTGTGTCGGTAAAGGCCTGTGAGCCTGCTGCTGCCGGTTGGTGCCTGTTGGTTGGAAGGCTGGAAGGATGACGATCCAGCCGGACTCCTCTAGGGACAAACTTCGATCATGTGGCCTGGTGATCCACAAGCTAAACATAAAAGGTTAGCCCTTCGACAAGTAAGATAAGTGTGCCCTTCCCTTCCACAGAAGGAACATACGACTGGTAACTCCTGGTGTTGGTATTGGCGTTGGTCTGCTGGTACTGGTGATTGACATCATGGTAAAAATCCTGATACGGGTGAATGGTACCGCTTACGACCTCCAGTTCTGGATGTGGTCCTCCTGGCTATATGCTCGTGCTCTCATACTGCCTCCACAGTAGGCCGGGCTCAATATGCTGACTGGTTGAATGACTGGTACAACCTGTCTCCAATCTGTACTCCTTCTGGCTGTAAGTCCTCGGCTTGAAATACTTCTGGTATTCCTTGCCTACTACGGTCTATCGACATCTGGATACTCTGTTGGAGAATAAGATCTCGTTGTTGCTATAACTCCATTATTTCATTGATGATCCCTATGAGTGCAAGTACATCAGACTGATCTGGAACTATCTCTGCTCGGACTGCTAACTGTACGGGTACAACTAGCTGATCGGGATGGACTAGCATCTCTGCCTTCGAGTTAACTCTCGACTCTACACTGAATGCTGAGACTGATCCTCCATAACTGGCATAACAGAAGATTGCTGACCTGTCAGTGACAGAACCCCAAACAAGATGATCAGAAGGATTAGGAACAGTGCCCCTAAAAGTTAAAGGACACAAGGATCAAATCGAGCGAACATGAGAGATCAACGATCAAGGCAAACATCAGGTCAAAGGATCAGAGGTAGAGAATAATACGAAGGATATCAATGAAGGATAATTGTGATTGAGATAACTAAACATCAGTAACCCCCACATATCCGATAAATCAGACATGTATGGGCAAGGCCCAGAACCACTAAAACCTATGTCACGCCACAGAACCAGAATACTAGCAAGTGGGGACGGACAAGGGCAGCTACGCAATTCTAAAGTACACCAGTACTCTAAAATTATGTATAAGCTGTCAAGACATGGGGGTTACTCCTACAAGCCAACAGTCGATCCTAGGTTAAACAATCCTAGGTATCTCAATCACAGGCAATTATATAAGGAGCAAGAAGTATGATCATCAGACATACAATAGTAAAGCCTCCCAAACCAGATATGCATGGATGATCATGAAGCTAGTAATTCAAAATGAAGAACTAGCAAGAGTAATAGTCACACATAATAAGCTCTAGCTATAGTCTAGAATATGCACATCATGTTTTGACCTGTAGGCTAAATGTGAAGATCCAAAAACACGAGCTAAACGCGTGCTCGGAGGCTAAACGCCACAAAAGAATAATGTACATATCAAGTGGGAGAATAAAACAAGAAACCTACTCAGGTACTCTGACGATCAGGATGGCCACCGTCGAGTAGATGGTACGAAAGATCCTCTAGGCTCCTCTATCAGGTCTGGCCAAACAAAACCAATGGGGTCAGACCCCAAATAGCAAGTACTACAAAGGAAGCCAAACTATGAACTAAAACCAGCAGTAGCTAAGATAGCAATGGTTAGAGATATAATTAAGTAAAAGCAGGTCGAGACTCGTGCACTACCAATGCACTTATGCCGAACCTAGAAAGACAATAAGTAAAGCATCTTGGAGCATAAGGTAATTAACATGTGACATAATGTAAAATGTAGACATATTAAGTAAACAGAAGCTTGAGAGTAAAAATAAACTGAACATGTGAGCTTGTAAAGTAGCCAAATCATGAGCGCATGGTGGCTCGGCATAAGGATCATGTATAGCTTGTAAGATAACTGAACATGTGAGCATGTGGGATAACTAGAGCATGTGAGAACTATATAGAACGACAATTATAGGATGACTTAGGAACTATTCCGGAAGTCGAGTTACAACCCGTAAACCAAATAAGGACCGGGGTTGTAACCCTTCTCCTGAACAGAACTTAGTCTCTAATTATTATACAACATAGGGATTGTAACGCCCCAGTCCTAAAATACGTAGGACTAGGAACGTAGACATGTCAGCTGTATTCATACGAAGTACACTCCAATATATGGAAATCTCGTACGAATACATAAGTTGTAAAATGCAGTAGAACCATAACTAATCTCATCCACACAAAATAAATAAATAAAAGATATCATATAATGATAATGAATTGTCTTGATACAATATTTTGGGCGAAGACAAATCCACTACCAACAAAATAAGGAAAAATACATAGAAAATAAAATGAGTGGCGAGCGAAGCGAAGACGATCCAAGCGCAATCATCCTCGAAGAAATAGCGATGAACACGACTAGAGATAGAATACCTGCGAAAGACAATAGCACACACCTGGCGAGATAACCAGGTCCCCAGAGGGACGTAACAAGACACATAATATCATGCCATATAAACTGAATAAATATTGCTCAAATAATTAAGTCAATTGAATTATAACATGGTCCAATACGCACCTATTGAACGAGTGTACCATCCCCCCAACCAAACAAGGACAGGGGATGGTAAACTAATTCACGGTGGCATATCTTTCCATGCTATGAATCCAATATGGTATCCGGACCCCAACAAGGTTCAATACCTTCTCATCGAAGTAGTAAGTCACACCTACAACCAAACAAGGACAAGATGTGACGAATTAATCTGCGAGAAGTTATTGTTCTAAGCCACGGTCAGATACAAGTACCCAAACCAAAAGTACTCGTACCTAACGGATAAGGTAGCCTAACCGTTCTAAGTGAAATATAATTAAGAACAATCCTTCCTACGCATGAGCCCTGGCTGAATAGGATCGGCATGGTCCCCCCTTGGGCACCAGAGGCTCCTTCAATAATAGCATGATATTCTGCAGAATCGTCAGTGGCCGTCAGTAATCATGGGTCATCAACCCCGTATCTCCAACGGAGAGTTCGGGTCACATGGGAAGTGCATCGAAGCCCATACGCTAAGGAATTGTCCTCCCCGCCCAATGCCTACTATGTTGTATCCACAACAATAAACCTCTATAACCGCTAAGTCAAACTAGCATGCAATTCTATTAGCGGTTATTCCTATCGCACGGCTTGTACGTACTGGTGGCCAGCCAATTACGTACTTCCATATTCTATATGCGACACACAACTTCATGGTACAACGTGTCAAGGCCATGAATGCAACACACAAAGGTGGTCCCTTAAATCTAGGTTTAATGTGTAAGAAAAATAATACATTGCAGGAAATATAAATGAACAGTAAGTTCTAACAGGTTAAGCCATGTATCATATTTTATTTTGCATAAAGAAAATAATACTAATACATGAAATATGAGCTAAAATAAATAAACAGCAAATGGCAAGGTGTCTTGCCTGGTAGGACGCCTAGTGTGCTGCGAATATCACGGTAGCACGAACTGCAACTTCGATGCAATAACTATGCAAGGTGACCTCTGATGTCGGTACGGACGGTTCCATTGGGTCCAGAAGGGTCAAATTAGTTAGGCTTGGCATAATGTAGTTTAGAATTTGCCAAGAGATTAGGAACGAAGGGCTTAGTCACGTGCTGGAGAAAGATCGAAGGAATTTGGAAGAATAATATATATATAATTTTGTCACTTCCCATTCCCAGAATACGTATTTATTTAATATTTATCATGTATTGTTCTGTATTTAAATTCCTTTAATTTAATGTTAATTAATTTCCTATAATTTTATTTCTGTATTTTACTTTCTGCTTTTATACTCTGCTTTAGCTTTGCTTTGGGTTCGGCTTGGATTGGTTTAATTACGTTGGTTCATCATGAACCGAAATAAATCCCCACCTACCACTACCCCTTCATTTAAAGCTCATCCCCTTTCTCTTTCTTCATTTACTTCACCATTACTCTTCTTCTTCCTCCATTACTCTCCCACCCACCCATTTGGAGAGGCAAGTACATCTTGCACACCATAAGGGATTTCATGCATCCCTATTTATTTTTAGTCTATGTTGTTCATCTTCTCTTCCTCTACAAGTTTAGGTCTTGAAGTTCTTGATTTCCATGGATGGTTGGGTGTAGATCTAAGTTTTAAGTTTTAGTTTTTCGTATGGATTTTATGGTCTTGATCTATCAAAATCTGTTGTTTTTGAAAATAAGTGGTTCCATGTTGTAGAGAATTTAATTCTACTAAAGTTTGGCTTTTGAAAAGTTAGATTTCGATTTATTTTGAGAAAGTTATTGACAAAGTATTTTGTTCATTTCTATGTTCATCTGCAGCATGAACTGCATGTCGCAGTTGAGCCGCATATGGTGTCGCGAATGAGCCGCATAAGGCTCATGTCGCAGTTGAGCCGCATAGGGTCGCGAATGGGCCGCATGAGGCACATGTCGCAGTTGAGCCGCATAGGTGTCGCGAATGGGCCGCATGAGGCACATGTCGCAGTTAGCCGCATATGGTATCGCGAATGAACCGCATAAGGCACATGTCGCAGTTGAGCCGCATAGATGTCGCGGTTGGGCAGCATGAGTCGCATGTCGCAGTTGAGCCGTATAGATGTCGCGATTGGGCCGCATGAGTCGCATGTCGCAGTTGAGCCGCATAGATGTCGCGGTTGGGCCGCATGAGTTGCATGTCGCAGTTGAGCCGCATATAGTGTCGCGGTTGGGCCGCATAGGCCGCATGTTGCAGTAGGCCGCATATGGTGTTGCGGTTGGGCCGCATTGGTCGCATGTCGCAGTTGAGCCGTATATGGTGTCGCAGTTGGGCCGCATATGCCGCATGAGCCACATGTCGCAGTTGGTCCGCATGTATGTCGCAGAATATGTCGCATAATGCCTATTTTGGTTGTTTCTGACTGTTATATGTCCTATTTTGACTGAATTATGGTTAGAATTTCTTCTAACTCCCAACATGAAAGTTGTAGATCTTTTTCTTGGCTTCAAGAATATGTTACCAACTATTTTATGCTAGTTATAGACTCGACCATGCTTAATACTAGTTTGACTTTCATGCCTTGTCACGAATTAACCCCGACTGTTACTTCGACTAATAATTGATCATGCGTTCCTAGTTGGAACTAAGAGACTGGCTAGTAGTCTTATTGAATTGAATGAATGAGACACGTTTAAATTAACTATGAACTATTATAATCGATTGGCCGATCCCGAATATTGACATACAGGCATGTAGGCTTCAATTTATTTATTTTTCTACAAAGCAGCATATGTACTTTATGGTTAAGGCATGATTATTTCGTGGTTAGTTTTAATTATTGCATTACGCTATGTAAGACCTGCAACATAACCGCACGGGTATCATTGTAGAGTTGGGCATATCGTACTCTGTACGGAAGTACTCATTCTGAATGACCATGATCCACGGCATGAGATTTCAATCAACATAGGGGATATTAAGTTAAATAAAATAATGATTGCATGGAGAGAATGGATTCCCGAGTTCTTACATGGCAGCCCTCTTTGGGACTATTAAGTGCCCGACAGGCCGGCTGGTTCCTACAGATACTACAAATCTACCACACGGGCAGGGAGCGGTATCTGCTTATAATATTTATTGTATATTGTATATTGATGATGGACGTCCCGCTGGGACTCGTCTAATTCATGATTGGCACAATTGATTGATTGGGTAGACTAGCCTTGCTCGTACATAGTAAGAATTGAGGAATCCTAATTGCATAGATTCCAAGATAACTTGGAACTCACAGTAGCAAGCCGTAGTAGTTGCATGGCCGTTTAAGTTGACTTGTTTGTGTACTGGACCTACTCTGTTAACTAACTGAGATAATCAGAATGTCAGAATATGACGGGCCAACTTCTGTCCTTGTTTGGTTGGGAGGTTGGTTCGAAGTGTCGTGATGTTATGTGAATCCTAGTAGCAAGCAGAGGTATATATATCATATTCTCTTATTACTGGTTTTAATCCCTCATATCGTGCTTCCTTGCGGTACTTGCTATTAGAGGTCTAACCTCTCTGGTTTTGCATGGCCAGATTTAGAGCCAGTCCCCGAGGACTCAGCTTACTTCCACCTCCAAGATGGTCAATACTAGAGGGATGATCGCAGGAGCACTCGAGTGGGTTCCTTACTTTCCCACTTGTTTTGTTATTTACTTTATACTTTGCCGTTTGGCACCGACATGTTAGTCGAATTATCTTGTACTTACTTTTACATAATTGTAACTAAGTCAGACTGCAGCTGATAAACAATTGTGTATACCTTGCTTCATCATCTGGCTATGTTTTGTAAAGCCAGATATCGAAAACATTTTGACTGGGCGTTTGGGACGCCTTACTGCTTTATCTTACATGTTCTCTATTTTTGTTTCTTATTTGAATGATTGAGACAATAGATGTAAAGTGACCATAGTGAGACTTTCATGTAGTATGCACCCCCTTGTCTTTTAGACAGTATTGATCGTATTATACGGTATTCATATACCCGTAATACGTAGCTGGCTGAGTCACTCCCTCGCTCTCCAGTATTCTGGTTCTGGGGCGTGACAAGGTTTTAGTAGTGGCCCATGCAGGTCTAATTTCAGACTTGTGGGGTGTTTTGATTTATAGGATGTCTCAATCACACATGTTCCCCCTTGATCTCATGATTCGTTGTTCTCAACTCTAGCTTGACATTCCAGTATCCTTTGACTTTATTGATCTTTTCTGTCCGATCGTTTGATTGTTCTCTTGTCCCTTTTTAGGGGTACTTCGTCCGCATCCGTCAGAGCTGGACAACATCAACAAGGGCAACATATACAACCTGACCAGGTTGGTCAGCAACAAGGGCCAGTACTACCCCAAGAGGCTATTCAAGAAGAAGTGATAGTAGAAGCAGTAGCTGGATCGCAGTATCCGGAGGTTCCACCACCACCAACAGTTCCATCTACCCCTGTGGAAGTAGACACACCGGCCCTTCTGGAGATCATGAGAGGGATGATGGCTACTCAGCAACACCAGATGTTAGCCCAGCAGCGCATGCACGCTCAGTTGCAGGAGCAGAACGTGCTACTCAACCAAGGGTTGCAGACAGCTTTGGAAAGAGGGGCAAGGCCAGATTCAGGAGCATCAGCCAGGTTTTGTAAGTACAACCCCCATCGTTTCGAGGGCACGGAGGATGCCATCTCAGCAGATGCATGGCTTAAGGATATTGAGGCTATTCTGACGGCAGCTAAGGTACCGGCGGAAGAACGTGTGGATCAAGTGAAGTTGTTACTTCAGGATCTCGTACGTGATTGGTGGGAATCAGAGGAAGTAGGCATCAGACGTCCTGTTGTTTGGGACGATTTTACTACAAGGTTCGAGATGAAGTACTATAGTGTTGTGGCACAGTTTGAGCTGCAACAGAAGTTTATCAACCTCAGGCAGGCCGGCAAGATGGTAGATGCTTACGCAGCGGAGTTCTGCAGATTGAGTAGGTTCGCCCCAGAGATGGTAGCAACGGAGAGCCAGAGGGCTATGAGGTTCCAGCAAGGGTTTCATCTTGAGCTCTTGTAATTGATAGAGGGGCACAATTATCAGACTTTCGATGAGGTATTGACGGCCACCCGAAGGCATGAGATCACCATTCAGAGGATCACGGCAAGGACTGGAGGTCAGAAGAGATCCCACAGTCAGATTGAAGGAGGAGGGGGAGCAGCGCCCCGAACAACAGCACCATCCCTTGGCATTCGCATTCACGATGTGGCAATACGAGGGCCAGCACCACCACCAAGGCAGCAGCAACAGCAACAGAGAAAGAACCAGCAACCCCCAGCGGGCTGTACTTATTGTGGGAAGTTAGGGTACACTAGAGATGTGTGTCGGATATTTAACGGACAGTGTTTAATATGTGGAAATCCAGATCATCGGGTTACCACCTGTCCCATGAATTCAAGGTCAGGAGGACCAGTGCAACAATTTTCTGCTCTGCTAGCACCAGGGGCAGGACAGTATCGAGGACCAGCGGTGGCAGTGAGACCGTTGGCACAACGTCCGTTCATGACACTGGCTCAGATGTTTCGGCAGCAGGGACCGCCGATGCAGCAACACCAGCATAGACCACCCCAGCATCATCAAGGAAGGGGCCAGCAGCAGCACCAGGCTAGGCCGCAGCATAGGAACCAACAAGGAGATCGAGGGCAGGCATTCACTCTGTCCTTGGAGGAGGCATTAGCATCGGGAGATGTTGTGGCAGGTAACATTCTCGTCGCCTCATATCCCGTAGTATCATTGTTTGATTCGGGAGCATCACACTCATTTATATCTGCACAATTTACAACACGGCTAGGAATGAAGTTAGAGGCATTGCCAGGGAGGTTGAATATACTCACTGGTAATGGGCTCGTAGGAGTTAGTAGAGTTATTCTAGCATGTAGCGTTGTAGTTTGCGGGCATTCTTTACCCGCCCGGTTGATAGAATTTCCTGTTGGAAATTTCGACGTTATCTTAGGCATAGACTGGCTGAAAGACAGTCATGCGATAATAGATTGTCGTAGAGGGAGTGTATCTTTTGATATTCCAGGCGTGAAGCGGTTCACCTTAGTCAGATCAGTGGCAACTCAACAAGAACAGGGAGTAGTGACGGTAATGGAAGAAGTTCAAGTTCCGAAGGTAGTTGAAGAGTTTTTAGACGTATTTCCTGAAGAACATCCAGGTCTACCACCGATTAGAGATATTGAGTTCAGTATAAAATTGGCACCTGGAACTAAACCGATATCAGATCGAGTTTACAGAATGGCAGATTTAGAGCAGGCCAAGGTATATCAGCACATAGAGGAACTGAAGGAGAAGAAGTTCATCAAAGCTAGCGTATCACCGTGGACAGCACCAGTGGTACTTGTGGGAAAGAAGGATGGGTCATCCAGATTGTGCATTGACTACAGGAAGCTTAACGCGGCAACAGTAAAGAACAAGTACCCATTACCCAGGATCGACGACTTATTTGATCAGTTGAGCAGGGCTAGAGTTTTCTCCAAGATAGAACTTCGTTCAGGGTATCATCAAGTGAGGGTTCGGAAGGAGGATATTCCCAAGACAGCATTCAGGTCGAAGTATGGGAATTATAAATTCTTGGTAATATCGTTTGGTTTGACCAATGCTCCAGTAATATTCATGGATTTGATGAGCCGCATCTTTATGCCGTACTTAGATCAGTTTGTCGTAGTGTTTCTCGACGACATTCTTGTATACTCTGCTAGTGAAGAGGAGCATGAAGACCACCTCAGGAAAGTATTACAGGTTCTGAGAGAGAACCAGTGTATGCCAAGCTCAGCAAGTGTGAGTTTTGGTCGGATCATATTTCATTTTTGGGTCATATCATATCAGGAGCTGGAGTAGCAGTGGATCCCAAGAAGGTAGAAGCAGTAGAGAGTTGGCCAGTACCCAAGATCGTAGCTGATGTACGAAGTTTCTTAGGATTGGTAGGATATTACAGAAGGTTCGTGTCAGACTTTGCAAGGCTTTCAGCACCCATGACCCGCTTGACACGGAAGGATGTACCATTCATCTGGTTGGCAGAATGCCAGGCATCATTTGAGAATCTAAAGTAGAAGTTGATATCAGCACCTATTCTTACATTGCCAGTTGGACCCGGAGGTTTTACTGTATATTGTGATACGTCAGGTAAAGGACTTGGATGTGTCCTCATGCAACATGGAAAAGTGATAGCGTATGCATCTAGGCAACTTCGAGACCACGTGAAGAATTACCCAACTCATGACTTGGAGTTGGCAGCAGTAGTGTTTGCTTTGAAGCTATGGAGGCATTACTTATACGGTGATCGAGTGGACATGTACACAGATCACAAATGTCTGAAGTACATTTTTACTCAGAAGGAGCTGAACATGAGGCAGAGAAGATGGTTGGAGTTGATCAAGGATTATGACGTGGAGCTTCAGTATCATCCAGGCAAGGCTAATGTACTAGCAGACGCTCTCAGCAGGAGAGGCGGCGCATTTATGTTGACAACACAGAGGCATATCTTAGAAGACCTTCAGGAGATGGGTATCGAAGTTATACTTCCTAGTGATGTAGGAGTTCTAACAAGTCTACAAGTTCAATCCGACTTGGTAGACAGGATCAAGGCAGCTCAGGCACAGGACCCAAGGATTCAGAAGCTTAGAGAAGAATGTGAGTCAGGACTCAGAATGGAGTTGAAAATTCACGAAGATGGTACGCTTAGGTTTGGATCATGCCTATGTGTGCCTAGTGGAGATATCAGACAGGAGGTTATGACAGAAGCTCACAGTTACCAGTATTCTGTACACCCTGGAGGGACCAAGATGTACCAAGATATCAAGCAACACTTCTGGTGGAACGGGATGAAGAGGAAGATAGCTAGATTCGTTTCCCGTTGCTTGGTATGTCAGCAAGTGAAGGCAGAACAGCAGAGGCCAGTTGGGTTATTGCAACCGCTTCCTATCCCGGAATGGAAGTGGGAACACATCACAATGGACTTTATGACCGGTTTACCGAGATTACCAAGTGGTAAAGATGCTATTTGGGTGATAGTGGACCGACTTACAAAGGTAGCACACTTTCTTCCTTTCAGAGTAGGGCAATCTACAGAAAAGTTGGCAGAGTTGTATATGCAACAGATAGTCAGGCAGCATGGAGTCCCTGTCAGTATTGTGTCAGATAGAGATACCCGTTTTATATCACATTTCTGGAAGAGCTTACATCATAGTCTGGGTACCAAGTTAAGATTTAACACGGCTTACCATCCACAGACGGACGGAAAATTAGAAAGAACAATTCAGACTTTAGAAGATATGTTACGAGCATGCACTCTGGATTTTGGAAGGTCTTAGGAGGGCCACCTGTACTTAGTCGAGTTCTCATACAACAACAGTTATCAAGCCAGTATCCAGATGGCGCCATTTGAATCACTATATGGTAAGAAATATAGGTCGCCACTAGCATGGGATGATATCGGGGAGAGGAAGATGTTAGGCCCATAAATGATTATCCAGACCGTTGAAGTGGTTAAGGAAATTAGAGAGCGACTTTGAGTTGCACATGATCGGCATCATCATTGGGCGGACCAGCATCGTAGGCCGCTAGAGTTTTCTGTTGGGGACCACGTGTTCTTGCAGATCTCACCTACCTGTAGGGTCATTAGGTTTAACGTTCGCGGGAAGTTGAGTCCGCGGTACGTGGGCCCATTTGTTATCCTTGATAGAATAGGCGATGTTGCTTAACGTTTATCCCTTCCACCTTCGTTACGAGAGGTACATGACGTATTTCATGTATCTCAGTTGCGAAGGTATGTATCGGACCAAAGCCATATCCTTGATCATTCTGAGCTGGTTGTTGGTACCAACCTGTCTTACGAGGAGCAGCCTGTGTCCATCTTGGACCAAAGAGAGAAGATACTCAAGAACCGAACAATTAGCCTTGTTCGGGTTGCTTGGGGTCATCACTCTTTAGGAGAGTCAACGTGGGAACGTGAGGATGATATCCGATCACGGTATCCGTACCTGTTTGACTCACAAGGTATATCTCTCTCTGTATACCTTGATTGTTTTAACTCCTCATGCTTGTCACCTTATGAATAAGAATTGCTTGGTGTCGTCGATAGTTAAACATAGATACGCTATTTGCTACTTGGCATTGTGAAATGATTGCTTACTCAATTTCTTATGCATTAGATTAGTTTAGCTCATCTTGCTTGGATATGAAATTCCGAGGACGGAATTTTTTCTAAGGAGGATAGAGATGTCATTTTCCGTTCCCAGAATACGTATTTATTTAATATTTATCATGTATTGTTCTGTATTTAAATTTCTTTAATTTTATGTTAATTAATTTCTTACAATTTTATTTCTTTATTTTACTTTCTGCTTTTATACTCTGCTTTAGCTTTGCTTTGGGTTCGGCTTGGATTGGTTTAATTATGTTGGTTCATCATGAACCGAAACAAACCCCCACCTACCACTACCCTTTCATTTAAAGCTCATCCCCTTTCTCTTTCTTCATTTACTTCACCATTACTCTTCTTCTTCCTCCATTACTCTCCCACCCACCCATTTGGAGAGGCAAATACATCTTGCACACCATGAGGGATTTCATGCATCCCTATTTATTTTTAGTCTATGTTGTTCATCTTCTCTTCCTCTACAAGTTTAGGTCTTGAAGTTCTTGATTTCTATGGATGGTTGGGTGTAGATCTAAGTTTTAGTTTTTCGTATGGATTTTATGGTCTTGATCTATCAAACTCTGTTGTTTTCGAAAATAAGTGGTTCCATTTTGTAGAAACTTTAATTCTACTAAAGTTTGGCTTTTGAAAAGTTAGATTTCGATTTATTTTGAGGAAGTTATGGCCAAAGTATTTTGTTCTTTTCTATGTTCATCTGCAGCATGAACTGCATGTCGCAGTTGAGCCGCATATGGTATCGCGAATGAGCAACATAGGTGTCGCGAATGGGCCGCATGAGGCACATGTCACAGTTGAGCCGCATAGGTGTCGCGAATGGGCCGCTTGAGGTACATGTCGCAGTTTAGCCGCATAGGTGTCGCGAATGGGCCGCATGAGGCACATGTCGCAGTTGAGCCGCATATGGTGTCGCGAATGGGCTGCATGAGGCACATGTCGCAGTTAGCCGCATATGGTGTCGCGAATGAGCCGCATAAGGCACATGTCGCAATTGAGCCGCATAGATGTCGCAGTTGGGCCGCATGAGTCGCATGTCGCAGTTGAGCCGCATAGATGTCGCAGTTGGGGCGCATGAGTCGCATATCGCAGTTGAGCCGCATAGATGTCACGGTTGGGCCGCATGAGTCGCATGTCGCAGTTGAGCCGCATAGATGTCACGGTTGGGCCGCATGAGTCGCATGTCGCAGTTGAGCCGCATATGGTGTCGCAGTTGGGCCGCATAGGCCGCATGTCGCAGTAGGCCGCATATGGTGTCGCGGTTGGGCCGCATAGGCCGCATGTCGCAGTTGAGCCGCATATGGTGTCGCAGTTGGGCCGCATATGCTGCATGAGCCGCATGTCGCAGTTGGTCCGCATGCATGTCGCAGAGTATGCCGCATAATGCCTATTTTGGTTGTTTCTGACTGTTATATGTCCTATTTTGACTGAATTATGGCTAGAATTTCTTTTAACTCCCAACATAAAAGTTGTAGATCTTTTCCTTGGCTTCAAGAATATATTACCAACTATTTTATGCTAGTTATAGACTCGACCATGCTTAATACTAGTTTGACTTTCATGCCTTGTCACGAATTGACCTCGACTGTTACTTCGACTAATAATTGATCATGCATTCCTAGTTGGAACTAAGAGACTGGCTAGTCGTCTTATTGAATTGAATGAATGAGACACGTTCATATTAACTATGAACTATTATAATCGATTGGCCGATCCCGAATATTAACATACAGGCATGTGTAGGCTTCAATTTATTTATTTTTCTACAAAGCAGCATGTGTACTTTATGGTTAAGGCATGATTATTTCGTGGTTAGTTTGATTGTTGCATTACGCTATGTAAGACCTACAACATAACCGCACGGGTATCATTGTAGAGTTGGGCATATCGTACTCTGTACGGAAGTACTAATTCTAAATGATCATGATCCACGGCATGGGATTTCAATCAACATAGGGGATATTAAGTTAAATAAAATAATGATTGCATGGAGAGAATGAATTTCCGAGTTCTTACATGGCAGCCCTCTTTGGGACTATTAAGTGCCCGACAGGCCGGCTGGTTCCCACAGATACTGCAAATCTGCCACACGGACAGGGAGCGGTATCTGCTTATAATATTTATTGTATATTGTATATTGATGACGGGCGTCCCGCTGGGACTCGTCTAATTCATGATTGGCGCAATTGATTGATTGGGTAGACTAGCCTTGCTCGTACATAGTAAGAATTGAGGAATCCTTATTGCATAGATTCCAAGATAACTTGGAACTCACAGTAGCAAGCCGTAGTAGTTGCATGGCCGTTTATGTTGACTTGTTTGTGTACTGGACCTACTCTGTTAACTAACTGAGATGATCAGAATGTCAGGATATGACGGCCAACTTCTGTCCTTGTTTGGTTGGGAGGTTGGTTCGAAATGTCGTGATGTTATGTGAATCCTAGTAGCAAGAAGAGGTATATATATCATATTCTCTTATTACTGGTTTTAATCCCTCATATCGTGCTTCCTTGCGGTACTTGCTATTAGAGGTCTAACCTCTCTGGTTTTGCATGGCCAGATTTAGAGCCAGTCCCCGAGGACTCAGCTTACTTCCACCTCCAAGATGGTCAATACTAGAGGGATGATCGCAGGAGGACTCGAGTGGGTTCCTTACTTCCCCACTCGTTTTGTTATTTACTTTATACTTTGCCGTTTGGCACCGACATGTTAGTCGGATTGTCTTGTACTTACTTTTACATAATTGTAACTAAGTCAGACTGCAGCTGATAAACAATTGTGTATACCTTGCTTCATCATATGGCTATATTTTGTAAAGCCAGATATCGAAAACATTTTGACTGAGCGTTTGGGACGCCTTACTGCTTTATCTTACATGTTCTCTATTTCTGTTTCTTATTTGAATGATTGAGACAATAGATGTGAAGTGACCATAGTGAGACTTTCATGTAGTATGCACCCCCTTATCTTTTAGACAGCATTGATCGTATTATACGGTATTCATATACCTGTAATACGTAGCTGGCTGAGTCACTCCCCCGCTCTCCAGTATTCTGGTTCTGGGGCGTGACAAAATTGAAGGTATTTGTAATACTTGAAAACTAGTTTTTATGAATCAAAATAATTATAGAAAAATACTTATAATCAAAAAATTTTGTTTTTGGCAAAAAACTCCAAGTTTGTAAAAATATAATTTCTATGTAGGAAACCGTATTTTATCAGCGAAAATATATAAATAAAATGTTTGAAATTTTTTAAGAATTTTTATTTTAGGCAACTAAAATTTAGATAAAATATTATGGAAAAATTTAGATCGAATATCATAAAAGAAACATGATGATAAAATAAGACTTCTAATAATTTATACCTACAAATAATTTAATATCCAAAATATATTTAATATGCATACTGTTTATAATAGTAGTAATAAAACTAGTAATAGTAAATTTACAATGATGGCAATAATAATAATAATAATAATAATAATGATAATAAAATAATAATTATAATAATAAATCAATAATAGAAATAAATAATAATAATAATAATAATTTAATCAAATGACCACAGCAATAAACAAAAGACAAAAATTTACAAAAAAAATAAAAGGAACAAAAAATAAAAGCAACGAGTACAGCAGCTGCTGTTCCCATTTTCATAGGAAGAGAGAGAAAAGAAGCTGAGAGTGGGCGATCGGGGAGCCGGAGTGGTGTCGCCGGCGACGGGCGGCAAGCCCGGAGGCGGCGCTGCGGGAGGAAGGCCGTGGGAGCAGTGAGCGGAGCGGCGACGAGTGTGGTGGTCCGGCGGAGGGATCGGAGGAGCTGTCGCCGTCGGCTGGAGACGAGGCCGAACGCGGCGCTGGGCGGCGCGGAGAAGAGGAAGTCGACCGATGGATGGGGGGTTTCACCTAGGTTTGGGTGGCAAGGCAACTGGGCACGGCCGAAGTTAGGGTTTCGTCGAGGGGCGCTGACGAGGAGGAGCTAGCCGGCGCAGATCCGGCGGAGGGTGGCGCATGCGCGCACGGAGGGAGACGGCGCACACGCGGGCAGCGGGCGGATCCGACGGAAGGCGGTACGGCGGCGCGATGTCGGAGGGCTGAGGGTCGACGCTTGGTGGCGGTCACGCGGACGGTGGAGAGATCGGGTGGCCCAATCTCGGCGAGGTAGCCGGAGCGCGGCCCTCGCGCTGGAGGAGAAGCAGGAGGCTCGTTGGGGCGGTTGGGCCAAGACTACGGCGGCGTGGTCTTAGCGGTAGCAGTGGGGCGGACGCGGTCGTTCGCCGGCGAGACAGCGCTCGCCTGGGTCGAGGTAAGAGCGGTGGTGGCGATCTATTATTTTTCTATTGTTTCTAGTGTTTAGTGTTGTGGTGTTCTGGGATTTTGGGCGGTGGCGGTGAATTGGGTGTCGGGCTGCGCTGGGTGTGGGCGACCGCCGGGATGGAGTCGAGATGGCTGTGGGATGGTATTGGGGTTTAGCCGGAGGTGGTGGCGGTAGGCTGGTGTTGGGATAGGGTCTAGATGGTGGTGGAGGTGGTATTATTTTGATGGTGTGGCGGTGGTCGGCCAAACCAGTTGGGGTGGCTGGGACGATGGGTCGTGGTGGTACGGTAGGTGGAGATGAGGTGGTCCGAGAGGGAAGGCTGGTGGCTACGAGGATGTTTGAGGCCAGGGGGCGGTGGTCATGTTGAGGAAAGTCAGGGAAGAGACGGGACATGGTGGAGGACGGAGCAGTTAAACTAGGTTTAGGATTTTGTGATGTACAGTGTCGGGGTTGTCGACACGATGGATGATGTATATGTAAAATTGAAATAAGATTATGGTCGGAAGAGGACATGGACACGATGCACGCACTATTGGTTTGTGGAATTTGGAGAATAGAAATATATGGATGAGTACCTGCCTATTTATAGGATGTGGGAATTTCCATTAGGATAAAGACTAGGAATATTTAAAACCCAATTCGATAATTCAATCTATTAATTTAAAATCAATCAAATTCAAATCCAAATCAAAATCCCATTTAAATCTAATTAAATTTACATCCTTTAGTTTAAAACCAAATGAGATAATTCAATTTCCAAATATAGATAATTTAATCTATTTAAATAAATCCAAAAATTAAATCAAGATTTAAATGGCCACAATAACTTCCAAATATATTTTTTAAAATACCAATAATAATAATTTCAAAAATAATAAATATTTTTAAATATCTTTTTGAATAATAAAATATTAATATTAATAAATATTAAAAATTACATTTTTATTTAAAATAGACTAAAAAATAATTACGAAATATATGTATGCACAAATATTCTTTACATAATTATGCTTTTCTAGTATACAAAAATATTATTTATTATTAATAACTTTTAGAAATGACGTAAAAATAACAAGCTTAGAAATGATAGCAAAACTAATTATTATATCTATTATTTGAAACTATAAAAAATAGAACAAAAATATTTTTCTAAAATATGTACGCTCGCACATATTCGCACCCAATGAGCAAGAAAAACGAAATCTTGCGTGCGACGTACAATACGTTATTGAGACGTACAATACAAAATTTTAAATCCGTACAAATTTTAATAAAATAATAAAAAATATGGTAGAAATTTAGGGGTTTTACATCCTACCCAACTTAAAAGAATTTTGTCCTCGAAATTAAGAATTTGTAGGGGGTGAGAAGACACAAGGGGTATCGATGGGGAACAAACAATGACAATGTTTGAACAAAATCGTGTTGTAAGAAATCGTGATCTAAATCATAGAATAATACGGTATGGTCATAATCGATAGGAAGGCTAGAGGAAGTTCTAGCATAATGTCTTCGTCCTTCTAAAATAAGTGAAGGCGAAAGCAATAAGGAGTTCAAAAAGGCGATATTATCGAGTACGAATACGTGGTTCAAGGACGACCGAATAATTCAAAAGGAGTTACCAAGGCAGTCGTGGATGGGACTCTAAAGGACAAGTTTAGCTATGTCCAAATCCACGTAGAACGATAGATAAAAGCAAACCAAAGTGCACTTGGTTGATCAGACCATCATGCACCGGTTCTGATTAGACCATATGTTAGTGGACATGCCCAAATAACATATGTCTTGAAACAAGCTTGATAAAAGAATAAGCTTGCAAAAACTAGGCTACATTAGCATCATTAGTCTAGATAGTAAAAATATAGGCACGATGGTAGATGAACAAATATGAATAGTCTAAGAGTCATAAGGATCTAAGCCTTGTTTATTCCTATACAATCATTCTACGGTTTTATTGACCAAGGCTTGGTTGACCAAGTGGGTTAAATTCCTCTAGTCTCTATGGTCTAGATAATACTATTTGTATACCCTTAATGGTCAATGGTGTGTCAGGTCGTGGGGTATTCTACCCAACTTAAAGAATTAAGCTAAGGGTGTTTGGAACATCTAACTAGTAGGATAAATCTCTAGCAAGCACGAAAGGAAGATAAGAATAATGATAGGAGGAATCAAGCAAGATGCAATCGATGAGTCGAACAGTATATAAAATAAAGGAAAGAGGTCAAGTATGTGGATGAGATCCTAGACTTCAAATCATATACGCAGGCTTGCTTGGTACGGTAAAGTAACCAAACAATTTATCTTGACCTGCATGGGCCACCACAAAAACATGTAACGCCCCAGTCACAAAATACGTAGGACTAGGAACGTAGACATGCCAGCTGTATTCATACGAAGTACACTCCAATATATGGAAACCTCGTACGAATACATAAGTTGTAAAATACAGTAGAACCATAACTAATATCATCCACACAAAATAAATGAATAAAAGATATCATATAATGATAATGAATTATCTTGATACAATATGTTGGGCGGAGACAAATCCACTACCAACAAAATAAGGAAAAATACATGGAAAATGAAATGAGTGGAGAGCGAAGCGAAGACGATCCAAGCGCAATCATCCTCGAAGAAACAGCGATGAACACAGCTAGAGCTAGAACACCTGCGAAAGACAATAGCACACACCTGGCGAGATAACCAGGTCCTCAGAGAGACGTAACAAGACACATAATATCATGCCATATAAACTGAATAAATATTACTCAAATAATTAAGTCAATTGAATTATAACATGGTCCAATACGTACCTATTGAACGAGCGTACCATCCCCCCAACCAAACAAGGATAGGGGATGGTAAACTAATTCACGGTGGCGTATCTTTCCATGCTATGAATCCAATATGGTATCCGGACCCCAACATGGTTCAATACCTTCTCATCAAAGTAGTAAGTCACACCTACAACCAAAAAAGGACAAGATGTGACGAACGAATCCGCGATAAGTTATTGTTCCAAGCCACGGTCAGATACAAGTACCCAAACCAAAAGTACTCGTACCTAACGGATAAGGTAGCCTAACCGTTCTAAGTGAAATCTAATTAAGAACAATCCTTCCTACGCATGAGCCCTGGCTGAATAGGATTAGCATGGTCCCCCCTTGGGCACCAGAGGCCCCATCAGTAAGAGCATGACGTTCCATAGAATCGTCAGTGGCCGTCAGTAATCATGGGTCATCAACCCCGTATCTCCAGCGGAGAGTCCGGGTCACAAGGGAAGTGCATCGAAGCCAATACGCTAAGGACTTGTCCTCCCCGCCCAATGCCTACTATGTTGTATCCACAACAATAAACCTCTATAACCGCTAAGTCAAACTAGCATACAATTCTATTAGCGGTTATTCCTATCGCACGGCTTGTACGTACTAGTGGCCAGCCAATCACGCACTTCTATGTTCTACATGCGACACACAACTTCGTGGTACAACGTGTCAAGGCTATGAATGCAACACACAAAGGTGGTCCCTTAAATCTAGGTTTAATGTGTAAGAAAAATAATACATAGCAGAAAATATAAATGAACAGTAAGTTCTAACAGGTTAAGCCATGTATCACAGTTTATTTTGCATAAAGAAAATAATACTAATGCATGAAATATGAGCTAAAATAAATAAACAGCAAATGGCAAGGTGTCTTGCCTGGTAGGACGCCTGGTGTGCTGCGAATATCACGGTGGCACGAACTGCGACTTCGGTGCAACAACTATGCAAGGTGACCTCTGATGTCGGCACGAACGGTTCCATTGGGTCAAGAAGGGTCAAATTAGTTAGGCTTGGCATAATGTAGTTTAGAATTTGCCAAGAGATTAGGAACGAAGGGCTTAGTCACGGGCTGGAGAAAGATCGAAGGAATTTGTAAGAATAACATATATATAATTTGAAGGTATTTGTAATACTTGAAAACTAGTTTTTATGAGTCAAAATAATTACAGAAAAATACTTAAAATCAAGAAATTTTGTTTTTGGCAAAAAAAAAAAACTCCAAGTTTGTAAAAATATAATTTCTATGTAGGAAACCGTATTTTATCAGCGAAAATATATAAATAAAATGTATGAAAAATTTTAAGAATTTTTATTTTAGGCAACCAAAATCTAGATAAAATATTATGGAAAAATTTAGATCGAATATCATAAAAGAAACATGATGATAAAATAAGACTTCTAATAATTTATACCTACAAATAATTTAATATCCAAAATATATGTAATATGCATACTGTTTATAATAGTAGTAATAAAACTAGTAATAGTAAATTTACAACGATGGCAATAATAATAATAATAATGATAATAAAATAATAATTATAATAATAAATCAATAATAGAAATATATAATAATAATAGTAATAATAATAATAATAATAATAATAATAATAATAATAATAATATAATAATATAATCAAATGACCACAGCAACAAACAAAAGACAAAAATTTACAAAAAAAAATAAAAAGAACAAAAAATAAAAGCAACGAGTACAGCAGTTGCTGTTCCCAATTTCATAGGGAAGAGATAGAAAAGAAGCTGAGAGTGAGCGATCGGGGAGCCGGAGTGGTGTCGCCGGCGACGGGCGGCAAGCCCGGAGGCGGCGCTGCGGGAGGAAGGCCGTGGGAGCTGTGAGCGGAGCGGCGACGGGTGTGGTGGTCCGGCGGAGGGATCGGAGGAGCTGGAGGCGAGGCCGAGCGCGGCGCTGGGCGGCGCGGAGAAGAGGAAGTCGGCCAGTGGATGGGGGGTTTCACCTAGGTTTGGGCGGCAAGGCGACTGGGCACGGCCGAAGTTAGGGTTTCGTCGAGGGGCGCTGACGAGGAGGAACTCGCCGGCGTAGATCCGACGGAGGGTGGCGCATGCGCACGCGGAGGGAGACGGTGCACACGCGGGCAGCGGGCGGATCCGACGGGAGGCGGTATGGCGGCACGAAGTCGGAGGGCTAAGGATCGACGCTTGGTGGCGGTCACGCGGACGGTGGCGAGATCGGGTGGCCCAATCTCGGCGAGGTAGCCGGAGCGCGGCCCTCGCGCTGGAGGAGAAGCAGGAGGCTCGTAGGGGCGGTTGGGCCGAGACTACGGCGGCGTGGTCCTAGCGGTAGCAGTGGCGGTCACGCGGTCGTTCGCCGACGAGGCGGCGCTCCCTGGGTCGAGGTAAGAGCGGTGGTGGCGATCTATTATTTTTCTATTGTTTCTTGTTTCTAGTGTTTAGTGTTGTAGTGTTCTGGGATTTTGGGCGGTGGCGGTGAATTGGGTGTCGGGCTGCGCTGGGTGTGGACGACCGTCGGGATGGGGTCGAGATGGCTGCGGGATGGTATTGGGGTTTAGCCGGAGGTGGTGGCGGTAGGCTGGTGTTGGGATAGGGTCTCGATGGTGGTGGAGGTGGTGTTATTTTGATGGTGTGGCGGTGGTCGCCCAAACCAGTCGGGGTGGCTGGGACGATGGGTCGTGGTGGTCCGGTAGGTGGAGACGAGGTGGTCCGAGAGGGAAGGCTGGTGGCTATGAGGATGTTTGAGGCCAGGGGGCGGTGGTCATGTTGAGGGAAGTCAGGGAAGAGACGGGACTTGGTGGAGGACGGAGCACTTAAACTAGGTTTAGGATTTTGTGATGTACCGTGTCGGGATTGTCGACATGATGGATGATGTATATGTAAAATTGGAATAAGATTATGGTCGGAAGAGGACATGGACACGATGCACGCACTATTGGTTTATGGAATTTGGAGAATAGAAATATATGGATGAGTACCTGCCTATTTATAGGATGTGAAAATTTCCATTAGGATAAAGACTAGGAATATTTAAAACCCAATTAGATAATTCAATCTATTAATTTAAAAATCAATCAAATTCAAATCCAAATCAAAATCCCATTTAAATCTAATTAAATTTACATCCTTTAGTTTAAAACCAAATGAGATAATTCAATTTCCAAATATAGATATTAATTTAATCTATTTAAATAAATCTAAAAATTAAATCAAGATTTAAATGGCCACAATAACTTCCAAATATATTTTTTAAAAAACCAATAATAATAATTTTGAAAATAATAAATATTTTTAAATATCTTTTTGAATAATAAAATATTAATATTAATAAATCTTAAAAATTACATTTTTATTTAAAATAGACTAAAAAATAATTATGAAATATATGTATGCACAAATATTCTTTACATAATTATGCTTTTCTAGTATACAAAAATATTATTTATTATTAATAACTTTTAGAAATGACGTAAAAATAACGAGCTTAGAAATGATAGCAAAACTAATTATTATATCTATTATTTGAAACTATACAAAATGAACAAAAATGTTTTTCTAAAATATGTACGCTCGCACATATTCGCACCCAATGAGCAAGAAAAACGAAATCTTGCGTGCGACGTACAATACGTTATTGAGACGTACAATACAACATTTTAAATTCGTACAAATTTTAATAAAATAATAAAAATATATAGTAGAAATTTAGGGGTTTTACAGGGATCATGTAGAACATGTGAGTACTGAATATGATGGCAAATGATAAGATGACTTGGGAGCTATTACAGAAGACAAGTTACAACCCGTAAATAAACACAAGGACCGGGGTTGTAACCCTTCTCCTGAACAGAACTCAGTCTCCGATCATTTATCGACAAAAGTAAGGCGTAAACAATAATGTACTGAAATAAACATGCTGACACTGCCTAGATAAAACTAGACTGGACTGGACTGACTCCATCCATCATTCACGACCAAGCAATGAGTACGTCTTGCTACTTTAACTAACTATGGATATCACAAGCCTAGTTACTAACAAGATACAATGAGATATTCCTACAGTCACAAGCCCTGCAGCTATCCAGGTTATCCAGACACAAGTTACATGAATTTATAGTAGATACATCGCCCAGGAGACAAATGTATCCCATGTACATATAATAGTGGGTACATTGTCCAGGAGACAAATGTACCCTAAGAGAGTTATTAGGTAGCTTGACTGGTGCAACACATGACAGTGTGCTGAAAATGCACCCTACTCGTCGGCAGGCTACAAGTCCACTTGAGGCGCCCAGATAACGGTATCACCTGTAACTGGAAAATCTCTCTATATGAACTACTTGATCAATCTAGTCATTAACCTAGTCAGATTCAGTATGAATCCCTGACCGTGGTAACCAGGAATTCATGTCCTAGACATGATGCAAACGAGACATATAGCTTGTTCACGCGTACACAATAAATTCAACCACGGTGTTCAAAAGAGTTACATTAGCAATGATAAAATAGTCGTCGCAACAGCATCTTCATTAAGCATGTCATGTTAGGTTTACTTGTCATGTAAAGAGTACTTGTCAAGAGTGTGCCTCTACGGGCCACTATCATGTAAGCATGTAAAGACATGTTCAAGAGTGCACCACGACGGGTCACTATCATGTATTATCGTGTTAAGGTTGCTTGTTAAGAGTGCGCCTCGTGGGCCACTATCATAGTTTACTTGTCATATAAAGAGTACTTGTCAAGAGTGCGCCTCTACGGGCTATTATCATGTTAAGCAAGGAAGAAAGGCATAAATTATGAGTGCACTACAATGGATCACTATCTAGATTAAGCAAATCATAGACGTGTGGATAGCATATAGAAAGATCTTGATAAAATGCGCATCATAACATTTAAGAAGGAATAGATAAAATAACTACTTGACATAAAACAATAATTAAAATCTGGGCTAGGGTTAAGAGCATAAAAAGGTGTACAATCATTCTCTAACTGTACAAGGTCATCAAATCTTGTTAAAATTTCATTTAAAGAAATATCAAGTTATTAAGTAGGGTCGTCGCAAGTTAGGCCAAGTCTAAACAATAAAACAAAATAAATAAACATGCGAGGGGCAAGGGCAAGGGTACATAGGGTGAGCTTGCACCAAGAGGCATACGACAAGCAAGGTGCACCGGTGCCAAGGGGCGCCAGGCGAAGCAGGGAGACATGCGTCCACAGGGGGGAGCAGGGAGGCATGCGGCCAAGGATGCCTGTGGCTAAGGCATACAGTTCGTAGGACTCATACGGTCCACAGGACTGCAGCGGTCCGCAAGACCCAAACAGTCCGCAAAACCAAAATGGCCAAGATATCTTGCGGTCTGCGGGACTCATGTAGTCCGCAGGACGCATGCAGTCCGCAGGACGCATGCGGTCCGCAGGACCAAGGCAGTCCGCAAGACTACAAGTGGTCCGCAGAACCAAGGTGGTCCGCAGGATCAAAGGGGCCAGAAACTCATGCGATCCGCAGGACGCATGCAGCCAGACTGCTCATCTTCTCCAAAAATTTGAAAAAAAATGGCTAAGGAACTCATGAACTTTAAACTTGCATAAGTTGGTCAAAACAAAACAAAATCTAACTTTTCAAAGGTCAAATTTGGGTAAAATGAAATTCTCTACCACATGGAACAATTAGATTATGAAAACAAGCAAGTTTGATAGATCAAAACTAAGGAAAACAAAAAATAATATAAACTTAGATCTACAAAATTTGAACCACCAAAATGAATAATGCCAAGAACTAAAGGGTCTTAGAATCATGTGAGGAAGATCATAGACAAATAAAAATAGTATTATCCAACATTTGGCAAAATGTACTTGCCTTGGGTTGGAGGAAGAAGAGAAATGAAATAATGGAGGAGTGAGAAAGAGATGGGGGTTTATAAAAGGGAAGGGGGATCAAGATGGTTCAACATGTTGAACCCATCAAAATAAACCAAGCCAATCCATCCCAAGCAAGCCAAGTTGAACCAAACCAAATTGAACCACTCAAGATCAAAGCAAGTCTAGATCGAGCAATAAAATATAATATAATAAGACAAAATAAAATACGGGTCGAAATCCGTATATGTATAATGGAAATACGTATAACGAAAAACGGGAGTGACAAAATTAAACCGAGTCAAGATTTAAATCAAAACAAAAGACAAGTCAAAATATGAGCTACCTGACATTTTTTAAAAGTCTGTACAATGAGAATAACAACCGCCGATACACACCAGTACATTGGCGGTATACCAATAAACGAGAAATATATAATTTTGGAAAAATTTAAGGTATCAAAAATCAAGAAAGTACAGCACAAAATACGTATCCGTATATAAATACTGATACCGTGAGACAAGTCTCACACATTCTCCGTGTTAAAACGACGGAGAATGGCCATTCACCGTGTTAAAATGATGAAGAATGACGGAGAATGGACATTCTCTGTCATTTTAGCACGGAGAATGGTCATTATCCGTATTAGTAATCACGTAGAATGGTCATTCTCCTGCATTTTGATAAGGAGAATGGCCATTCTCCGTGATATTAACACGGAGAATTGTCATTCTCCGTGATATTACCACGGAGAATGGTTATTCTCCGTCATTTTAACACGGAGAATGACCATTCTCCGCGATTTTAACACGAGAAATGGTCATTCTCCGTGTAACGGAGAATGGCGATCATTCTTCGTGATTTTAACACGTGAAATGGTCATTCTCCGTGATTTTAATAACGGAGAATGGCCTTTCTCCGTGATTTCTAATACGGAGAATGACCATTCTCCGTGTTAAAATCACGGAGAATGGCCATTCTCCGTGTTAAAATGATAGAGAATGGACATTCTCCGTCATTTTTGTACGGAGAATGGTCATTCTCAGTCATTTTAACACGTAGAATGATAATTCTCCTGCATTTTAACAAGGAGAATGACCATTCTCTATGATATTAACACGGTGAATTACTATTCTTCGTGATATTACCACGGAGAATGGTTATTCTCCTGCATTTTATGGCTAGTTGAAACTTTGGAGGGCTATAACTTTTGACTGGAAGGTCGAAACGAGGCTAGGTTTGTCGCAAAATGAGCGTATTTTCGAGAAGCCTGAGATAAACGGCCCCACCGTTTGTAGGCCTTTGAAAATTTAGAATCACAAAAAAAATGATGTTTGGACCTCTATTTTAACTGTTTTACGTTTGTCGGCCTTTCCGAAATTTTTCGACGAGTTTTTGAAGGAAGGTTTGAAGATTTTTGAGGAAAAAACCTAGTTTCGAAACTGAGCGGCGTATGGAAGAAGTGGAAGTATCAAAACATTTTTTTTGAAGAGTAGGGTTTGGGGGTGTTTTCAATTAATTAGAAGGGCAAAAAGGTCATTCGGAACCCCCTTTATATATTTTTCGCTAATTTTGGGCACGCGATGAAATGTTATTTTGCGGTGGATTTTACATAAAACTTTTACAATTTTTGGAAATTTCATAAATTTTCTAAATAGAAAAACTTGGTGGTGAAATTTTTGAATTCCTAAAATACCCTTAGTATTTTATAAACATAATGTTATTATATCAACTTGCACGTCATTTATGTTTAAGAGTCAAAGCAATAAAGTTTGTATGCTATGAAGTCTCCTCTTTCCATACAACTCTTCATGTAATAATGGTAATAATTTTTTCTGTCCTTACCATTTTCCAAAGGTTATTATTCTCAATAAATAAAAAATTTAAAAAAAGAACAAAATTCGTACTTCGAATTCCTTGGCATTGTAAAAATAAAGCACACACACATGAATATATAGTCCTGGGAAGAAGGAAATGTGGTAGCTGATCTTATGATATTCTAATTGAAATACGTGCAAAGCACGTACATGTAGACTAGTTTAAGTAATAGTAAGAAATACTGAAATACCAAGTGCTCTATAGACGCAATTTAAACAAATATAAAGATACTACTCCCTCTATGACTACCAGAAATAGACTTGAAGGGAGAAGGCATATTTGAATCAACCAAGTGAATATGCAAATAATTTTGAAGTGTTAGTGAGAATCTCAAACAGAAATATGAAAGTCAAAAATTTTAAATTCAGATTTCAAATGGAAGTCAAAATTTTTAAATTCATATTTCAAATCAATCATAGTATTTGATATAGAGTTCATAGTTCATTCTGTTACTAAGTAGTGCTATGACTAATGCTACATCCTTCAATTAAACTTTTCTAAAAGTATCGTTCAGTCATCAAATGAGGGGTTAACAAGTGCAACCGAGTTGTTTTTTTTCCTCCCTACCTACAACTACAAGTGAAAGAAAAGCTCAAATGTTATGTTTTTATTATGGAGCCCCCAAAGTCTCCAAAGTACAATTCACTACATTGAATTAATTTCAAACAAATGATTTCTCTCTACTGGAAAATCAAATTAGACCAGTAGGGTTATATTTTTCTATCCTTATTCATCGAAATGATTAGGGTAGTAGGCAACACCCTAGTTTATACGGGTAAACATCTAGACCCCGTTTGGTACACTGTAATGTAATTGTAATCGCAATATAATCAAATGAAAAAAAATTATTTTTTTCATTTGATTACATTGCGATTACGATTACATTACAGTGTACCAAACGAGGCCTAGTGACACTATATGATAAAATACAAGTGCAAGAACATGACATATGAAAACAAAAATATACTGGAGTAATGCTACGACAAGAAATAAATATATATAAATAACATATGTTGGTGTTTTTGCCTTTGGACTAGAAAAGATAGTCTCACATCGGCTACACCAAATGGTGAGTATCTCAATATAATACATTGCTTGTGTTGAGGTGTGCACATGAGGTGTAGTGGGGCACAAGTTTGTGCCATGTGGAAGTATTTTCCTTGAAGAAAAAAGGATTAAATCCAACAAGGATGCAAGTTAATTTTTGTTGTGCGGACTCGGACTCGGACACGGACTCCAGGATGTCTCGTGCATGCACGGAAGTGTTCGGGGGGTAGGCGTGTACTGGCACACTTCTATGCTGATTGTGGGATGATCTAAAATATCAAACTCTATTTTTGAATATTGGTATTTTAGTCCCACATCGGATAGGAGAAGAAGTGAAGTCTCAACTCCACTCTATAAATAGAGCCCCTTGGCCTCCTTTGAAAGATGCACCAAGAAGAGAGTTGAGGGAGTCTGTTAAGTCCAGGAAGTCCGTTCAAGTCTCAAATATTGACTTACGAGCGTTCCAAAAGTTCTTCGTGAACTTGCTGGTTCCTGGAAGCTGTTCGTGCTCGTGTGGGGCGAATAAAGCTTTGAGCAACGGTGGTTCATTCACCCCAGCATCTCATTCTCGCCTGTCATCGATGCTGTTGCCTTTTACAGTAACTTCTTTTTAGAAGCTCTACTGCCGATAGTTGCTTGCACAAAGTCTCTTTAGATTTTTTGTGTATTACGTAGAATCTTTTTAGATCCTCATAATTCATAATCCTCCAGGATTTCTGTTGCACATCTTCTTTAAGGTGTTGCATTTGAAACGTTGTCTGTACAATTGTTTCAGTTTCAGAATTTTCCATCGAAAATTGTGCCTCGGTACTAACAATCTCAAAGCTTTATTGAGAAGATGGATAATTCTCGTGCTTCGCTCATCGATACCGGCTTTAACAAGTTGGAGAAATTTGATGGCGAACACTTCCAGATATGGAGACGAAAGGTCACTTTAAATCTTCAACTCGTGAATGTTGATCACGTGCTGTCAGAAGAAGAACCGATCGTTCCAACCACTAGATATGCTGCGGCTGTGGCCGCTGCTACGACCAAGCAAGCGAAGTGGAAGAGAGAAAATAGTATATGCAAACTACTGATAGTCAATTCCATGGAAGACTCTCTGGCAGAGTCCTACTCCAAGTAGACATCTGCCAAAGAGATATGGGACTCCTTGGGAAAGCTATATGAAGATGACGAGAACCGGTCCAAGATCTTCATGGTAGAAAAATACCACAAGTGGACCTTCGAAAACGAGAAGGCGATGCTGCCCCAAGTGAAGGAGTTTCTGAATTTGCGTCAGAAACTAGAAGACGAGAACATGCCCCTCGTCGACAAGTTTGTCGTTGGGGGGATCGTCGCGAAACTTCCTACAGAATGGAGCAACTTCTATGCAAGGATGCATCGAAAGAAGATGGAAATTAGCTTGGAAGATTTCTTGCAAGAGATCCATGTTGAAGACGAGATGCGCTCTCAACAGAAGATGGATACTCTGTCCAAACAACTGGCGAAGGCAAATCTGGTCCAAACCTGAGAGTACCAGGGGAAGCAGGCTGCTTCTCATCGCAAAAAGAAGGACTTCACGAATCTGAAAGTGAAGGGTCCTTCTTTCAAGCAGCAGAAGTCCAAGTCCCATGTGACTTGCTTCAATTGTGGCAAGAAGGGCCACTACAAATCCGAATACAAGTCCAAGCCCAAAGAACAAGGAGAGCCTAGTAAGGTTTCTATGATTACTAATCTAGTTGCCATAATAGCACAGGTTGCAACTGTGGGGGCTGACTTGGACTGGTGGATAGACACTGGTGCGACCTGCCATGTCTGTTCAGACAAAGACTGGTTCGTCTCTTATGAGCCAACTTCAGAGAAGGTCATAATGGTAAACCAGGTACAAGCTGAAGTACTGGGAATCGGGACGGTAGAGCTGAAACTCACATCGGGGAACACTCTGACGCTTCAAGGTGTGAAGCATGTTCCAGTAATTGCTAAGAACCTGATCTCTGGAAGTCTGCTCTGCAACGTAGGCTTGAGGATGGACATCAATGCTGGCCAGTTGGTGATGTCCAAGAAGGGTACATTCTTCGGGAAAGCTTTCCAAACTAAAGGAATGTACAAGATTCAGCTTGTTGTAACCCAGCATGATAATATAAATGCAATCACTTTTTCTTATTATTCTCTTGAGTTGTGGCATAATAGGCTAGGACATGTTCATTGTAAAAGGATTAACAGAATGTCTAGTCTAGGACTTATCTCCAAGTGTGGGGGTAAGGTAGAGAAATACGAAGTATGTGCTCAGAGGAAGATCACAAGGAAACCCTTTCACAGGGTCCATCGAAGCACAGATCTTCTGGAGTTGGTTTACTCAGATATCTGTGACTTCAAACAATTCTCTACAAAGGCCGGGATGAAGTATTTCATTACTTTCATCGATGACTTCTCAAAGTATGCTTTCGTCTACCTGCTCAAGTCTAAAGACGAAGCATTCGAGAAGTTCAAGGAGTTCAGGGCCGAGGCTGAGCGGCAAACTGGACAACAACTCAAGAGGTTAAGGAGTGATCGAGGCGGGGAGTATCGGTCTCATGAATTCTTATCATTCTGCAAAGAACATGGAATCATCAATAAGACAACGGCTCCGTACTCTCCTCAATCCAACGGAGTAGCAGAAAGGAAGAACAGAACGTTGACAGAGATGATAAACTCCATGCTGTTGACTGCGGGTCTTCCAAAGTGCTACTGGGAAGAAGCTGCACTAACGGCAACGTTCATTCTGAATAGAGTGCCATATGCAACTTCTGACATAACTCCTCATGAACTCTAGTTCAAAGTCAGACCTAACTTGAATGTCATTCGATTGTGGGGGTGTCTGGCTTATGTGAAGCTTCCGGATCTGAAGATTCAGAAGCTGGGGACAAGGACTACGATGGCGATCTTCTTGGGGTATGTCGAGAAGAGTGATGCTCGGAGATTCCTTGATATCGAGTCAAACCATATCATCGAATCTCGCGATGCTGAATACTTTGAAGACAAGTTTGCAAAACCCAAGAATATTGTTCTCGCGGATCTTCCGGAGAATGATGAGGGTACAAAGCAGACAGAAGTCTTTAATGAACCAGTAGTCCAAGATGAAGCTGTCGTCAAGGAGACACCAGCTGAACCAGAACTCGCTGAGCCGTCAACTAAGCGAACGAGGAGGCCGAAAGACTTCGGAGATGACTTCGTCACCTATCATTTGGAAGCAGATCCGCTTACCTATGATGAGGCGATGAAGACCAGAGATGCTGTATTCTGGAAGGAGGCGATAGACAACGAGATTGACTCAATCACCTCCAACAACACATGGGTATTGGTTGACCTGCCAGAAGGAGCAAGACCCATCGGATGCAAATGGATCTTCAAGAAGAAGATGAAAGCAGATGGAACCATTGACAAGTTCAAGGCCAGGCTAGTGGCCAAGGGGTTTGCTCAGAAGCAGAGGATCGACTACTTTGACACTTATGCTCCAGTAGCTCGGATGACAACCATCAGATTGTTAATTGCTCTAGCAGTAATACACAAGCTGGAGATACATTAGATGGATGTAAAAACGGCATTCCTTAATGGCGAGCTGACCGAAGAGATCTACATGCAACAACCAGAAGGTTTTGTCGTCAGAGGTCTGGAAGACAAAGTTTGCAAGTTGATGAAGTCTCTGTATGGTTTGAAACAAGCTTCCAAAATATGGCATGAGAAGTTTGACAAGGTGATAAGGTCAAATGGCTACAGGGTCAGTAAAACAGACAAGTGTGTCTATACAAAGTTTGCTGACGGAAGAGGAGTAATCGTATGTCTTTACGTGGACGACATGCTAATCCTAGGTACGGATTTAAGCTGCGTCACAGAGACAAAGAAATTCCTCTCGGCCAAGTTCAGTATGAAGGACTTGGGGGATGCCGACGTAATCTTGGGGCTCAAGATCATCCGGACAGGCACTGGAATAGCGCTGTCACAATCTCATTATATTGAGAAGATGCTCACTCGCTACGGGTATCAAGATCTTCCTTTTATTGATACACCGTACCGGAGTAATCAGAAGCTGGAGCCAAATTCGAGGGAAAGCGTCAGGCAGTTGGAGTACGCCAGCGTCATCGGAAGCTTGATGTATGCTACTACTGCCACAAGGCCTGACATAGCTTTTGCAGTGGAAATGCTGAGTCGGTTCACTAGCAATCCAGGTGTTGAGCTCTGGAAAGCTGTGAAGCATGTTATGAGATATCTCAAGAAAACTTAGATATATCCACTTTTCTACAGCGGAGATCCGTCAGTAGTGGAAGGCTTCAGTGGTGCTAGCTGGTGTTCAGATATGGAGAGCGAGTATTCTACAGGTGGATTCGTATTCGCCATAGGCGGAGCTGCTATATCGTGGAAGTCGAAGAAGCAGACTATGTTATCTCGCTCCTCCATGAAATTTGAATTCTTTGCATTAGATGCTGCTGCAGATGAAGCAAAGTGGCTTCGAGAGCTCATGTATGATCTGCCGGTGGTTAGGGCTCAGATACCGGCAATACCGATATACTGTGACAACCAGGCGGCAACAGCAGTAGCATCAAATGACCTCTTCAACGGAAAGAAGAGGACTGTGCGGTTGAAGCACAGGACAATACACGATCTCATCAAGAGGGGTGTTATTATAGTGATTGATGTTCGGAGTCAGGAGAACCTGGCGGATCCGTTCACCAAGGGCCTCAAGCGCCAGCTAGTCGATGACACAGCTTGTAAAATAGGCTTGAAGGCATTCTGATATTGTGTTATTACAATCCTACCATAAAGTTTTATGCTATTAGTTCAAAGAGAAATCTACTAGGCATCTAGCTTTTGGTTCAAGGGAGGACTATTAACCAGAAGAATATCAGGAACGGTGGGTACTTGTCCTCTGTGACATGGAGAGGTTACGGACCTACAACCACTGTTGTCTACTGTTATTTTCTGCAAAAAACGGATCCTGTGGGAAGGTTGGCTTAAATGCCTTAATGAGTTCTCAGGCAGAGTGAATGCCTGGAGTGCTTTACAGGAAGCACGGTAGCGCAGCACTACAAGGAGTGTAACTCTATGCTATAGTGGGGTGACTCCACCATGAGGTTCCCAGGTAGGGGTAATGCCTCGGCTTTGCAAGCCAAGTCACAGCGGAGTAGCACCGCAAATAGGCAGGTAGCTTAATGCTGTATGATAATCGTAATAAAGAAAAGTAGACAGCATTACAAAGAGGACGATGTCCTCATGTTATAGTGGCATGACACCACGAAGAGGTACCATGTAGGGTAAAGCCTCGGCTTTGTGAGCCATGTCATAGCGGCATGACACCGCACGGAAGCGCAAGGCTTCATGTTGGGTAGTTTGGCACTACAAAGAGGCCTGTCACCTCATGCTACAGTAGTATGACACTACGATGAGGTACCCAGGTGGGGTAAAGCCTCGGCTTTAAGCCATGTCATAGCGGCGTAGCACCGCAAAGAAGTGCAATGCTTCATGCCATGACTCTTTATAAAGAACTCACCTATAGTGTATGGACAGAGATATCAGGCCATCTCTTGAGGGTAAACTTGTAGACGCCCAAAAATTATACATTGAAACCAGGCTGGCACAAGGCCTTCAATGTGCAGCCAGAAGCACAGTTGATGCCATTATGTGAGTAGAAAAAATTGCAGCTATGGTACAGAATTCAAGGCTTAGTCCATTCTTGTATCATGCTGTTATTTAACCTATGCGGGAAGATTCAAGTCGTAGCGACATATCTCCTAATGCATGATGGACAGTCACTGTGGAGAACGCTCAACCCATATATTGAGATATATGGGGGATTGTTGGTGTTTTTGCCTTTGGACTAGAAAAGATTGTCTCACATCGGCTACACCAAATGGTGAGTATCTCAATATAATGCATTGCTTGTGATGAGGTGTGCACATGAGGTGTAGTGGGGCATAAGTTTGTGCCATGTGGAAGTATTTTCCTAGAAGGAAAAAGGATTAAATCCAACAAGGATGCAAGTTAATTTTTGTTGTGCGGACTCGGACTCGGATACGGACTCCAGGATGTCTCGTGCATGCACGGGAGTGTTCGGGGGGTAGGCGTGGACTGGCACACTTCTATGCTGATTGTGGGATGATCTAAAATATCAAACTCTATTTTTGAGTATTGGTATTTTAGTCCCACATCGGATAGGAGAAGAAGTGAAGTCTCAACTCCACTCCATAAATAGAGCCCCTTGGCCTCCTTTGAAAGACTCACCAAGAAGAGAGTTGAGGGAGTCTGTTAAGTCCAGGAAGCCCGTTCAAGTCTCAAATATTGACTTACGAGCGTTCCAGAAGTTCTTCGTGAACTTGCTGGTTCCTGGAAGCTGTTCGTGCTCGTGTGGGGCGAATAAAGCTTTGAGCAACGGTGGTTCATTCACCCCAGCATCTCATTCTCGCCTGTCATCGCTGCTGTTGCCTTTTACAGTAACTTCTTTTTAGAAGCTCTACTGCCGATAGTTGCTTGCACAAAGTCTCTTTAGATTTTTTGTGTATTACGTAGAATCTTTTTAGATTCTCGTAATTCAGAATCCTCCAAGATTTCTGTTGCACATCTTCTTTAAGGTGTTGCATTTGAAACGTTGTCTGTACAATTGTTTCAGTTTCAGAATTTTCCATCGAAAATTGTGCCTCGGTACTAACAACATATTAGTACCACCTTATTAGTTGATAGTTAATTGTAAGTGCAGTCAGACCCCGAGAAATGGTGAAAGAGAGAGAAGAAAAATAATAGAGAAACAAAGAAAAGAGTTGGAAGTTTGCGATCGGGTCAAGAGTTTTTTTTTCTCTTTTATATATTGTCAACAAGTCCTCAACATTTTATTTTATTTTATCCAGATCAGAGGGGACTTGGCTGTTTATAGGGGGTGGGTACGGATCAGACTCGGTCCAAATTTTATGGACCCAGACCGGACCCGTCAATTGGCAGGGCAGAACGAGCCGAGTTCAAAAAATATTAGAACCGGAATGGATTCGACCCGTTCGAAACGGGTCTGAACCGGACCGACCCGCGGGTCCAAACATGTCAAAAAAAATTCAAAACATTCAAGAATAGTAAAATATACATATTTTCTACTATCTATAATAACAAAGCAAGTCTCATGTCTTCCCAAATTTCTAGAATTTATTTACTAAACAATAACATGTTCTATTATTTATAAACTATAATAGCAAAAAATTTCAAAATTGATAAAAAAATTACATACCCTAGAAACGTGTCGGTCCGGGGCCCTGTTTATTTTCAAAATAGGATCCGCCCCGCCCCGTTAGGGTCACACGACCCGTCCCGGCCCGTACCGTTTAAATTCTAAATTTTAGGAACAGACTTGTTTGGACATTTTACGGTTCGGACCGGGTCGGAACCGCGGTTCTTGGAACCGTATGCTCACCCCTAGCTGTTTATGTTTGACTGTTGGCTAACGACTTTACTTGTAATTTTTCTGTTGTCCACAAATTTACTAGTGGTCCTTAATATTTTCCGAAATCCAAAGGGGGTTTATGTCACCTCCAGTTTTCAAATTGAGGACAAATTTGTCATTTTCAATATTCCAATATTTTTTGTGATTATTTATTTATTAATATTGTGTTTTGGGGTTTTATTTGATCAGGTTTGAGTTTTGTCTCATTTCGACTTGTGTTAGTGACCCCCGTCCAACTTGTCATGACCAAACCCAGATATTTATTTTTGACTAATCTTATTTAATTTTAGTGGGATTAGAGTTTAGAATTAGATTTAGAACTTGGAATTTAAAATTTTCACGTTACCATTTTGACCACAACTCAAAACCACTCTTTTTTTGACTTGGAGGGCATTTTTGTCTTGTGCCAACACCCTCCTTCCCCTATTTTGTGGCCGGCCAGAATTGTAAAACCCCTTTCCATTCTTCTCACTTGCAAAAACACTCTCTCTTTCTTTTCTCTCATTCCACAAAACCCTTCTTTTCTCTTTGGATTTTAAGCTCCAAAAGTAAGCAAATCTCTTCCAAATCCTCTCCATACTCTAAATCTCTCTCTCTAATCTTGGTGCTAACCTTTTTTTATCTCTCATTTGTGGTTTTGATCTAGGTAGATCAAGCTTGGGGGTGTTGGAAGCATTGATCTTGCATTTTGACTTAAAAGAAGTGATTTTGGGACTTTTTTTTGGGATTCCAACTCCCAATGGGTAAACCCTAGTTCTAACCCTTGTAATTACTTTTAATTAGTGTCATTTGCATATTAGAGGATGTCCGAGGTATAGAGTAACCCATTAGAAGAGTTTTGGAACCCATTGGACTCAATTTGGGACTTTTGGCCTAGGTTTAGTGTCAATTTGGGAAAAATCCTAAATTGACATATTTGGGTGTTGCCCTAGCCTAGTTAGACCTAATTAGGTTAGTTTGGGTGAGATGAGATCAGGCACGGGTCCATATTTGGATACGCGGAATCATTTCGCAAGAAATCGTGAAAATAGGCTTTTTCGGGATTTTCGGGTTCCAACACACGGGTGACTTTGCACCGACACTAGAATCAGCAAGTTAGCACTTAGAATATGTTCTAATCATTATTTAAAACTCGTTAGTAGAATTTGGGTTGAATCCGGATAGGTTTGGTGTCCGTATCATGCGGTATCGCGAATCGGACACCCCGAAGCCGCCAAAATGGCCATTTGGCCATTCGGGCCTCGTTTCTTGTTTTCGCTCGCGTGCGCAAGTTAGATTGCTTGTGTGGGATACGTGTCTAGATCCTAGAGGCTAGAATTGCGAGGGTTTGGATATTCGTATAGGTTTCGGGATGTTTGGCAGTGTTTATATATATATATATATATATATATATATATATATATATATATATATATATATATATATATATATATATATATATATATATATATATCGGACACCCCGAAGCCGCCAAAATGGCCATTTGGCCATTCGGGCATCGTTTTGCGTTTTCGCTCGCGTTCGCAAGTTAGATTGCTTGTGTGGGGTACGTGTCTAGGTCCTAGAGGCTAGAATTACGAGGGTTTGGATATTCGTTCGGGATGTTTTGCAGTGTTTATATATATATATATATATATATATATATATATATATATATATATATATATATATATATATATATATATATATATTTTATATATATATATATATATATATATAATATATATATATATATATATATATATATATATATATTTATTTATATGAGTGAGTATGTATACATATTAGTGTGTGTGGGGGGGTGTTTATTTATATAGTTGTGTGTGTGTGTTTGAGCTTTGTGAGTGTTTATATATATATATATATATATATATATATATATATATATATATATATATATATATATATATATATATATATATATTTATATATATATATATATATATATATTATATATATATATATATATATATATATATATATATATATATATATATATATATATATATTATATATATATTGAAGCAATGGGTAATTGTGGCGAACTCGCCTCCACTAGGGCTCGAAATCCCGACCACTTGGGCCGCATGTATCTCTCTTAACCACTAGGCTAGAGGTCACTTGCATATATATATATATATATAGATATATATATATATATATATATATATATATATATATATATAGAGAGAGAGA